>JADRCH010000163.1:2302414-2323614 GCA_019843965.1 Rhynchomys soricoides
ATTCACGGTGTACGTCTCCGTGCCTGGCTGCTTATTCACGGTGTACGTCTCAGTGCCTGGCTGCTTATTCACGGTGTACGTCTCCGTGCCTGGCTGCTTCTCTATTTTAGACAGTATTCCCAATTTACCTTTCTTTACAATTTAAAAAAAATGATTTTTAAGTGTTCTTTTTCACGTTGTTACTTTATTTTTTAATATTTATTCTGTTTTCGTGTGTACATTAATATACACATGGATATGTACTTGCCGTAGTTTGGAGATCAGAGGACAACTTGCAAGAGTGAGTTCTTTCCTTCTTCATTGTAAGCCCTGGAGTCAGAACTCAGGTTCTGGGCTTGGTAGCAAGTGCCTTTACGTTCTGAGCCTTCTTGTCTCGTTAATCCTTCTAAGATATTTTGAAGAACTGTCCTAGTTAAACTCAAGAGGCTCTGTGTAGAGGATGGAAGCCCACACTCCAACCCAGGTCAGCAGACTAGACGGTCTCCAATGACACGTTAGCATATCATCCATATCCGATCCCATTCAGACTTTGCTCTAGCCACGACAGACTTTCTGGCACCTCTGTGTTGCCCCCAGTTTCTCTGCCTGTTGATCCTGGTAAAGAGATGCAGGGTTGAGGAGCACTAGATGCCATGTGCAGAGTCAGTTCCTGACCTATAATAGTGTTATAATCTTGGTTCTTACCCCTGTGGTCTGGTCGCTTCAAAGTTAAAAAATGGAGGTGATGATGCTATTTATTGACCTCACAGCGCCCTTGTGATGGTTCTAGGAGAGGCTGTTCAAAGTGCTCATTACATACCGGACAGATAGTAAATGCTGCACAGAGTTTAGTTACTGTTACTGATTGCCTCATTGTGTAACCTATGTGTGACTTTCACATTCCCTGCAGTGCCAGATATGACCAGCATAGTAGCCTTTTCTGTGTACCTGAAGAGAAGTTACACGCCGTCGGAATTAGAAGGAAGGGCTGTTGTTTCGTACTCCAGGCCAACAGGTAAACATGGTGATTTGCAGCGTTATCAACCAAACTTAAACTATTGCAGCTCTAAGTTGGGGTCCGTGTGTTCAAGGACACTCTTTTCTACTGTTGACTACTGTTGCAGGAACTGAGTGCTGGCAAGTGTGCTCACCTGCTCTCTGTGGGTTTGGTCCTCTGTTTTCACTCAACAGCCAGTATGGTGTATTTTTATTAGCACTAGAAAAGTGTCCTCTAGATCAGACTTCATTTATTTAAACTAAAAAACTAGTATGAATTAGTGAGAAAACATAGGTTACTATAACATTAAATCGCCGTTCAAGCTTAGAAAGTTGGTACACTACTAGACAAAACTCTCCAACTTTCATGTTAGAGCATTGAAGAACAGATCGGGTACATTTTCATCTGGGGTACAAGTCAGTGCTTTCTCTCTTTTTTTTTTTAAGATTTAAAATTTTCATTTTTAAAATTACCATGCAAAATATTAGATATCTTTAGATTGTACTTAACAGGCATTCTTAAGTTGTCTCTAGGCTAGGAAGGATCAGCTTGTTATAACTTTGAACTTAGTAGATGTGGTGTGATAGTCTTTTCCTTCCCTGTGTGGTCATTATTTCACAGGAGCCGTTTGATGTCAATTGTTTGTTAGAATATAGAATCAGCCGGTAACACGTTGAAGAGTGTTTCAGCGTAGGAATGTAGCAAACTGGGAGTTTGGAACTGGGAGTCAGCTGTTGCAGCAATTTCATTTTTGTGTTTTTGAAAACATTTTGGACAGTTTTCTTTTAAGGCTTATTTTTCCAGTTAAAAAGGTGTACAGTTTAAAAAAAGAAAGAAAGAAAGAAAGTTTTTGCTTTTATGCTCAGCGTTGCCAGCTTGGCTTGCCCCATCTCTCTATTTTTTTTTCTCGGTGATTCTTCTTGTTTATTCATTGGTAATTACTAATGCTCTGATATAATTTTGTCAACTTGGGTGTATGTTTTAAAACTCAGTTTTATCTGCTTTGTGAACTGCTTAGACTTAGATGGTCTCAATCACCTTTATGTTTGGACAGATTTGATCTCATAGAAAGTGAAAATTTGATCAAGGGTTGAGGGGTCAGGGACCTTTTGATGATTTATGAAAAGCCCATTGTGGTTTTGATTGTGATTTTTTATTTTGAGTCCTGAGCAACATAAGTGAGAACTGTTTGGCCGCTGTCACTCCGTCCTCTATCTTAACGTCTGAATAACTTGTTACTGTATTGGTCAGTCACAGAGATGGCTGATGTCTTAATTTACACGATCCCTTCATTAACATTCAAGGACAAGTAGTGATACTGGTTGGAAATAAATTTAAAAAGGAATGGCTGATACCTTGAGGACAGAACATTAAGAATGCATTTTAATCCTGTGACACCAGCCAGTGGCCCTGTGGCTTATAGTCACATTTACTTATGTATAGAATTTAAAATATACTAAATTATTGGTAAAGCAGAGGTCTAGACACTATTTGATTCAAAGTTAAATATAAATTAATGTAAAAAGAATGTAAAATAAGAGCAAAAGGCAAGCCTGAGAACCCAAGCGAACATGTTCTAGAGTAGTCTCTTCTCCGGTTATTTCGAGAGCCTTATCTGGAAATCCTAACGTCATGCTTTGCTTTGCACTCGGCTTTCAATTACATTCTTCATGTCAGTCGCACGCTGGATTTTAAAGGTACATTTACATTGGAGTAACATTCTCATAGAGTTTTGAGAACAGGGCATAAGTAAACACACTGTTGAATTTCATTTACTTGGGGGTTGCTCTTCAGGTAAGGTTTTTGTTTTCTCAGAGGGAAGTGTGGTGGACTTCTTGAAAGTTTAAATTGTATTTCAAACAGATGTGTATCAAACCTGAGTTGCAGCTTTGCCATAGATAATTAGTTTGTGTTCCTTTTCTCCCCGCCCCCTCTTTTGCTTCCAATGGATAGATCGAAATCCTGATGGTAAGTTAAAAAGAAGGGGAAAATGAATTTTCAGGATAAAATTTATTGTTAAACTGAGTGGGCATTATACCATCATATGTTTACGTCATTACAGACTCCTTTAATATGATGTAATGTCTTACTTAGTCTTGCTATGAAGGGCAGTGTGCTTATCTTTAGAGGGCTGTCATTACAACTGAGGGGCAGGATAAGAACAGAATGACTTTTTAAAAAAGACTCATTCTATTTTTAATCATGTGTGGGTGTATGTCTGTGAGGTTGGTGGGTGTATGTGTGAGCACAGGTACCCTGGAGTCCAGAAGAGAGCTCGCATCCCTTGTAGCTGCAGTTAGGTAGGTGTGAACTGCCTGGTGTTGGGAACTTAGCTTGAGTCTTTGGGAAGAGCATCTTCTGCTCTTAACTGCTGAGCCATCTCTCCAGACCAAGAGCCTTTTTTGAGAAACATCAGAAACATCACTGGCAGATTTTTGCTGAGAGTTGTTAGCACATGTTCAGTATTAAATTAATGAATAAAGAATTGAAAAAGTACATGCCAGTTAATTTTAAATATTCTTCTACATGCTCAAATAGACCAACCTTTGTGTCTGATAAGGGTGCTGTGTGCACTTTAATACAACTGTGCCTTGCCCCGTCCAGGAATTCTAGAAGACTGGTCTGGCCAAGGGGAACTTGCCTGGTTGGTGCTGTGTCTCATTTTGCCACCAGATACGCATACCTGGCTGTGCTCAGCTTAAGTTTGTTTCTTAGATTTCCTAATAGGTGTGAGCTCTTTAGGGTAGAAATGAGTGACTCATCTTTGACTTGCACAGTGTCAGGATAACAATAGGCACGTGTCTCTTCATTTACTTTTCTCTTTAGATATATAGATTTAACCCAGCAGGTTATCTTGATTAAAGATACCTTATGAAGACAAGTTTTAGATAATAATATTCATCTGGTAAACCCGCTGTGTTTGCTCACACAATTGTTTTTTCTGCTGCTGGTAAACCCGCTGCGTTTGCTCACACAATTGTTTTTTCTGCCGCTGGTAAACCTGCTGTGTTTGCTCGCACAATTGTTTTTTCTGCCCTGGTAAACCCGCTGCGTTCGCTCGCACAATTGTTTTCTCTTTTCCTTTTCTCTTTATCCCGAGGCAGGGTCTCTCTAGATGGCCCTGGCTGTCCTGGAACTCACTACGTAGACCAGGCTAGCTTCAAGCTCACAGAGATCTGCCTGTCTCTGCCTCCCTCCTGCCGGAAGGCTTGCACCCTATACCAGCACACTCACAGGAGCTTGATGATGATGCAGTTTGGGTCAAATAGTTTGTAATGTCATGAGATCTGAAGCTAAACATGTATTTATATGAGAAATGTCTTAATTAATAATAGTATAGATATGTAGCTTAGTAGTATGAAACTAACTTGATAAAATTTAGTTGACAAAACCGAATACTACTTAAGTTCCAATTCTCAACAGTGTATGTAGCTGGTACAATTTTAATTTAACTTTTGTAAAGTACCACATTTTTTTTTTTATTTATTGGTCATTTTATTTGTTTGCATTTCAAATAATATCCCTCTTCCCAGTCTCCCCCCATGAATCCCCCACTCCATTCTCCTCCCCTTTGTCTCTATGAGGGTGCTCCCCCAGCCCCCACTCATTCTCACCTCACCCCTCTAGCACCCCCCTTCTCCGGGGCATCAAGCCTCCACAGGACCAAGTGCTTCCCTTCCCACTGATGCCAGATGAGGCCGTTCTCTGATAAATGTGTAGTGGGAGCCATGGTTTCGTCCCTGGGAGCCCTGAGGGGTCCGGTTAAACTACTGCATTCTTATTCAAGTGTTCAAGTTTAAAAGAGTCAGTTAAGGTTGTTGCTGAAAGATATTTAACCCCTTTATCATAAGTTCAAGTCAGACTGTGCCAGAATTATAAAACATGGAAATTTTCATATTTCAATATAAAGGTAACAGTGATTTTAAATAATTTTTAATGTGGTTTAAACTATCATTAAACATGAGGGAGTGGAATTGAAAATTTCAACTGTATCTAGTAGTAAAATCTCCTGCCACTCAGACCTTGCCACCCACAGGCCTCCTACATCAGAGACAGATCCATTTCAGTGTCTTGGTCTGTTCAGGCTGTGTTGCAGACAGGTAGTTCTGTTCTCACGTGTCAGAGAAGCAGGAAGTGAGGTTTTATGTGGTCCCACAAGAGTTAGCCTCTGTTATTTCTGCACTGAAGTTACATTTCATGGGAAGAGTAAAACATGCTGCAGACAAAGCATCATATGTCACCAGTCACTCCTGGAGGGGTTCAGGAAGTCCTGGCTACCAGACATGGTTGCTGCTTCGGGGCTTCTTCTTTGCAGTAAGAAATTGCTCCAACGCATTCAGAACAACTTCACAGGTCTTCTATAGAAGTGCAATGTATAGATACTGCTATCTTCCTCCTGTATATGTACACACACACACACACACACACACACACACACGCACGCACGCACGTACACACATTTGCACTTGCCTGTCTGAGACTTTAGCTCTAGATTCTTTGATACAGTTATAGCCTGAAGAATAGTTAATTGGGAGCTGGGTTTGCACAGCCGTACATATCTCAGGGAAACACACCTCTGATTATCTTCCTGTCTAACTGAGCACTAGCGATTGTTATTGTGGTGCGTGGGCTTTGCTTGGACTGGGGTGCTGCACAGTAGCAGCATCTGAATTTTCTCCTATCAGCATTGCCTTGTTAATCTAGTGTCTTAGTCAGGGTTTTACCACTGTGAGCAGACACCATGACCAAGGCAACTCTTATAAGGACAACATTGAATTGGGGCTGGCTTACAGGTTCAGAGGCTCAGTCCAGTATCATCAAGGTGGGAGCCTGGCAGCATCCAGGCAGGCATGGTGCAGGAGGAGCTGAGAGTTCAACATCTTCATCTGAAGGCTGCTACCAGAATACTGGCTTCCAGGCAGATTGGATGAGGGTCTTAAAACCCACGCCTACAATGACACACCCATTCCAACAGGGCCACACCTTCTAATAGTGCCACATATATAAACCACCACATCTAGTTTCTCAAAAAAAAAAAAAATTCATTTTTTTTCTTAGTGGCAAAATATTTCAAGCTGTTATTATTTATAAAATAGCTATAATCAATTTCTTAAGTAAGAGTGTCATGATGGTCCAAATAATGTTTTCCAGATGTCCTGTGGAACAGGCTTATAGTTCCCAGAGTCAAACAAATTCTGGAGATGTTTTACAAACCCTAGCTCCTGCAGACCTTGCCCTGGAGTATCATACTGTCATGTGCCAGTGACATGTGAATTCTATTATAATGTATTTTCCCTACTGAGCTATTTAGTATTGACTGTCTGCTTGTTTTCACTTATTTTCTTCTTAAAAAATATTTTTATTTTTGTGTTTTATGTATGAGTGTTTTGCCTTAATGTGTGTCTGTGCACCACATGCATGCAGTACCTGAGGAGGCCAGAAGAGGGCGTCAGACTCCCTGGGACTGGAGCTACAGACAATGTGAACTACAGTGTGTTTGCTGGGAACTGAACCCAGGTCCTCTGGAAGAAGTAGCCAGTGCTCTTATCCACAGAGCTTTGGTTTGCTTCCACTTCTGAACCCCTATATATTCACCAGTTTCTTTAGTTTAATATAAAGGCAGCGTTGTCGATCAGTGCTAATTGTTAAACCACACGTCCATGTACCTGGTACAAATGGTGTGGAGGCCAGGATACAGGTTTTGAAGAAAATTCACTTGAACAGTTAACTTAGAATTTAGTCGAAGGTATGGGTTTGATTGCTTCCTTTGTGTACAGACCAGTCAGAAGTTGAAGCGTTTTTGTTGTACTGTTCATTTAAAGTTAAGGAGATGGAAGCAAGCTTGTACCACATTTTCTGTATCCATTCCTCTGTTGAGGAACATCAGGGTTGTTTCCAGCTTTGGCTATTATAAATATGGCTGCTATGAACATAGTGGAGCATGTGTCTTTATTGCATGTTGGAGCATCTTCTGGGTATATGCCCAGGAGTGGAATAGCTGGATCCTCTGGTAGTATTATGTTCATTTTTCTGAGGGGCCACCAAACTGATTTCCAGAGTGGTTGTACCAGCTTGCAATCCCACCAGAAATGGAGGAGTGTTCCTCTTTCTCCGCATCCTCGCCAGCATCTGCTGTCACCTGAGTTTTTGATCTTAGCCATTCTGACTGGTGTGAGGTGGAATCTCAGGGTTGTTTTGATTTGCATTTCCCTGATGAGTAAGGATGTTGAACATTTCTTTAGGTGCTTCTCAGCCATTCAAGTTTCCTCAGTTGAGAATTCTCTGTTTAGCTGTGTTCCCCATTTTTTGATAGGGTTGTTTGGATCTCTGGAGTCTAACTTCTTGAGTTCTTTATATACATTGGATATTAGCCCTGTATTGGACATAGGATTGGTAAGGGCTGAGTGTGCGGTCCCAGATGGAGGAGTTGGAGAAGGGACTGAAGGAGCTAAGGGAGTTTGCAGCCCCATGGAGGGAGCAACAGTGGCAACTGGCCTGACACCTTGATGCTCCCAGAGACTGGACCACCAACCAAGGAATACATATGGAGGGACCCATGGTGCTGACCACATATGGGGCAGAGGAGGGTCTTATTAGCCATCAGGGGGAGGAGAGGCCCTTGGGCCTGAGGGTGTTAGATCTGCCAGTATAGGAGAATGCCAAGGAGGAAAGAAGAGAGTAGGTGGGTGGGTGGGTGGGTGGGGGAATACCCTCATAGTGGCAGGGGAGGGGGGAGGGAATAGAGAGGTTCCAAAGGGGAGATCTGGAAAGGGGGAAACATTTGAAATGTAAATAAAGTATGAAAAAAAAAAAAAGATGTCTATGGAGGTTCCAGTAGCTATGGCAGTGGCAGGAGGTTCTAATTATAGCCAGAAAGCAAAGCTTAGCAGGAGAGGAGAGCCAGAGAAGTGACAGGGAAGCTACAGGTTACAATGGATTTGTAAACTCAGCCAAGCACAGTGGTGGCAGAGCCTAGCTGCTACAAAGAAGACATATTTTAGACAATACTTCATGTGTGTGGACAAAAACTCCAGGACTGTATTTGTGACTAATTGTAGAACAGGTTATTTTAGTTTCTGTTCTGTGGCTAGTGTAAAGCATGTGAAGTGTAAACTTTACACTTACTACAGGTTTACTGTAGACCTTTTCCGCCCATGCTGTTGATTGCAAAATGTAATAGTCTGATCATGATGCTGAATAAATGTGTCTTAAAAAAAAAGAAAGAAAGAAAAAAAAAGACTTCATAATCTGAGGATGTATGTAATATACGGACATTTCCTTGAAGTGAGCAAGGGAGCTCTTTGTAATTTTTTTTTTTTTTAACGTGTGTGGTGGATCTGAGAGCTGTGGCTTAGGAAGTATCTTAGATCATGTTACCATGATATTTTGACTCAAAACATTTCACATTATTAAGTACAAATACATATGCCCCTAAAATCCTCACAGACCATCAGGAAGTGGTACCCAGGGACCTTTCTGAAGAAACACCAGGTATAATTTGCATCTAGGATTCCAGAAGTGAATTTAACATCTGTTGTTTATGAACAAAATCTGAGCTAGGTAAGAGTTGATGAGTATTCGATTACGTCGAGGAGAATGACAGGTAATTCTCCACAGGCTCTGAAATAGCATTTAATTACCTCGTCATCAGGAGGCTCAGCATCGGTGATGCCCTGGCTGTTCTAGCAGGGAAAGAGACGGGCGAGCACACCCATCTTCAATGGGATTAAGCCACAGAACTCAGTCATCTTGACAAAAGATAATTCTGACTTCAAGGCTTCTGCTTGGGTAGCCATATTTAACTGCTTCTGTTTTTACTACTTTTGAGCCCTCACTGACTCTGCTGCAGAGCAATGGAGAGATCAGTTTGCGAGCCCACCAAGCACAGTAGACGTTTTGAGTTGTCTGTTTGTGTACAGTGCCTCAGTAAGATACGGATGTCTATAATTCTGCTTCTATCAGTATCGTAGAGTGCAAAGAGAGTGAGCTTAATGTTAAAGCCCTGATTCTTAGATTTTATAAATAACCTCATAAATTTAGTTTCATTCTTTGTAAAGTACAGAAAAGTGATTTAAAATAAGTCTGAGAATTAAGTTATTCAACTTTGTTATTTAATTCAGTTACCTGCTTTACTATACCTGTATGAGCACTGATATCATTTATGGTTAGATGGTTAGGCTTGAAAAATTAGAACTTAAAATTATAGTGTGAATCAATTGCTCGATGAGACTTAATTCTACTAAAAAATGACATTTTCAATATCAATGTGTAAGATTGCCATGAACTTCAGAAGAGCTCACGTACTTTGGACTCCTATATTTTCACAGTCCTAATTTATTAAGAATAGCTAACGTAATTGAATCCTCCCCTTTTAGCAACTGTGTTGTGCTGTTTTGTCTCCTAGAGCCCTGGCTCCCCTGGATACCCCGTGGCCTTTTCCCCTTTCCTTGGATCTGCAGTGGGGCAGGTTATGTACTCACATCGGAAGGCTCGGAGCTAGGGGCCACAAATGAGAAAAAACATGTCGGTTGTGTTTCTTGGTTGCCTCACTCCGTATATTTTTAAATTTCTCTTTATTTAGTTGCATTCCTTCCCCTTTCCCCTCTCTGTTTCCCATCCTTTTTCATACTAGAAAGAATCTGAACCCTGGTAGTGCATATGAGTTACTTAGGCTGAGCAGAGAGGCAGGTGGTAAGCTTGCTAGAGTGTCTGCTTGGCCTGCACATTATTTCTTCCCAAATTATTTGTCAAACTCAGATCTACATTTTTTCTTTTAATTTCAGGTATTCCTCGGGTTATCCAATGTAAATTTAGACTTCCTCTGAAACTAATTTGCCTACCGGGTCAGCCTTCAAAAACTGCAAGCCACAAACTGACTATTGACACCAACAAATCTCCTGTCAGTCTGCTCGGCCTCTTCCCAGGTAGGACTTTGGAAGTACTCTGCTTGTGAGTTCAGAAATGGGGTTTCCACAAGGAAGGCTTGATCGGCAGGTAATGGGGGATTGCCACACCTGTTCAGTGAGGCTGCCGAAGCGCCTAGAGGTCCTTCTGGTCTCGTGCACCGGTTCAAAGGTGGTAAGATACACCTTCAACATTTCATTACCATTTTTATTATAATCATTATTTTGCTTCAGTGTTCAGGTATGCAAACATCAAATGTGTCTTGCTAGGTTGGCAGTCTTGGCTTGAAATATAAATATTTGTTTTTCAGCGTTAATATAGACAGTGGTTCTCAACCTTCCTAATGCGGTGACCCTTTAATACAGCTCCTCATGTTGTGGTGACCCCAAACATAAAGTTGTTTTTGTTGCCACTTCATGACTGTAACTTCTTTACGATTATGAATTCTAATGTAAGTATCTGTGTTTTCCAGTGGTCTCAGGCGACCCCCGTGGAAGGGTCATTTGACCCCCTCCACCTGGAAAGGGGTCTCGACTCCCAGGTTGAGGACCGCTGCTGTAGATCTTTGATACATCCCATTCTAGGGACATTGTTCATCGTTACAGTCGCTTCTCAGGGTTGTCTCATGGATGGATGTTCCTCATGGCTGTTCTGTCTACAGCAGCTGGGGGAGGAGCAAATGGCTCTGGTTGTTTAGTGGGCATTCCTGTCTGGGCTTCAGGGCCATACAGTAGGTTGAGGTGATTGGTGAGGGTGAGATCTTCCATAGCTATTTCCTTGAGTAGCTTAAAGCATAAAGCCCTAGTAGAAGAGCCGCAGTTTGGTTGGACAAAACAGCACTGTTTGGAATATACCTCTCTCTCCTTTTTTATATTTATTATAACTTTTTCAACTATTTTGATCATGATTTTTCCCTTCCCCCACTTTCCTCCTGATCTCTCCCAACACTCCACCCGTGTAACTGGTTATTCTTACTTTCTTCCTCCTGAAAAAGCTACAAAATTCTGTGCCGCAAAAAGCACAGAACCTGCCACCCTCCCTTCCCCCAAAAAAGGCCCCAAAGAAGCTTCCACCACAGAGTTAGCTTTGTGTTCATCAAGTACTGGGCGTGGACACTGCCAGCATCTACAGGTTGCAAATAGTTTCTCGGTCGGATGGGAAGCTCATGTCTACTTCCCCTGTCAGTCCTGGGACTGCATCTGGACTGAGCCTGTGTTGGCCGTGTGCATGCTGCCAGTCTCTGAGTTCATATGCACATCAGAACTGTTGTGTTGAGAAGACACTGCTTCCTTGGACTCGTCCATCACCCCAGGCTGCTGCAATCTTTCTGCCTCCTCTTCTGGTCTATCCACTTTCTTAGTAATGGCATAGAATCAAAAGAAACAAATCTTAGAGTTGAATAGCTTTTTAAAGTACTTTATTAAACATTAACCTCACTGAGCAGTGCATCCTCACTCTTGTGTTTGAGGAGTAGGATTTAGAATCCAGACTGTTTCCCACAAAATTTGAGAAATTTCTAGTAAGTAATTCCTTTGTGTTATTATATAAAATGCTTTCAACTTGTTATTCATTAAGAGTAGGGCTTGTTTATTTGGGTTCTTATTTTGAGATGGTCTCACTGTGTAGCTCTGCCTCTCCTGGAACTCATTATGTAGAGTAGGCTGGCCCCATGAACTCAGAGCTCAGAGAGATCCACTTGCCTCTGCCTCCTGAGTGCTGGAATTCAAGGCGTACATCGCCACTTCCCGCCAGCAGACAGGCTTTAAAACCTTTATTTATTTGTTACTATGGAAAACCCAGTCTGTAAGATGAAGTGTTTGGTTTTTAGCAACCACTCGTATGTGCACATAGTAATTGTGCTCTCCTCCGGTTACTTCCTTCCTTTCTCCCTCTGTTCTCTTCAGGGTTTTTTTTTTTTTTGGGGGGGGGGGGCGGTAACAAAGTTGGACTGTAAAAATGTCTGATGGCCTCTGGCTTTGCAGCACCTTGCACGAATTGATTATTCCCTCGCATCACACAAACTTCCATGGGTGCATAGTTGGAAATTATATGTTGAACAATCACAAATCTGTTGGTGCTGTTGATTATGTTTGAGGACAAGATTCCAAGAAGCTGACTTTTGTTGATATAAACTGAGCTCAGCTAGAGACTGAATATAACTGTAGACCTTGACTGACCCGGAGTTTATCTTGGTAAGATAGGACATAAACTGCGGACTTACACTTTTGTGGGCTCCCACTTTTCTCCTGGTTTGGAGCCTGTTTTGTTGACACTGTAGGAATAATAACCCTGCCAGCATTTTACAGTTTTAGAAACAACTTACCTACAAATTAAAAAAAAAAATTTGCCCCAAGATTGTATGCATATGATAAGTATTTTTTATTTTAAATGTAATGAACACAAATCATGCCCATGATCCATTATATCCCACTATCATGGAATCATGCAGTCGCTTAAAGTAGATTTCACATCAGCATCAGTTCTAAAGGCTCTTTTATGTTGACATTCGATATGATGGCCATTTCAAATCTACACATTCTACCTAAAGAAACAGATCAATGAGCTTCATATCAAAGAAATAGCTTTACATCTATCCCTAACTGTTTATTTACTTCTTTGTGAAGAAATGTAGGGCATATGTGAAATGATTTTAACTCGTATCACAAATAGATTGGAAGTTAATAGCTAAGTCCACAGGAGGAAGCTGCTGATAACTCAGGTCCAGCAGTGCGTACGTCTACGTCTCTCCTTTCCCCTAACAGAGCTAAAGTAAATTTTGTAAGAATTTACCCCTCCCCTAAAGATTTTCTTTCATATTGTTTAGGAGCATGTTTGTAGACCATAGGTATTTTCATTCATGACTTTAATTATTACATGATATTTTATTATAAACAGACTCCATGAAATAAACCTGACTCATGTTCTATTTTAGGTGTTTTTCTTGTATTCTTGTGATAATACCCTTACAAAACCTAAAACTTATGACCATTTCTTGGATAAAGATATGAAAGTGGAGTAAGTGGGTTAAAGGTTAAGAATATCTTTAAAGTGTTTGAAATATCGTGTAAAGTTGACTTCTTCAAGGGTCAGACTTTGTGTTATATGGTTTTCCTCAACCCAGTGAATGTAAATTTTGAGCACAGTCAATTGCAAGTGAGGCTAACTTAACAATGTTTGAAGGGAACATGTATTAAGTGTGCTTGGACTTAGTGATATTTCAAGTTTATAATGGGGTGTTGTGGTGCCATACCTTTGTAATATGGGAAGGGTCTACATTTAATATAGATGAATGTGATCAGTTCTCTAGGACCCTTCCATAGGGACCATTCATTTTTGTTTGTTTTAGTTTTGGTATGAATATAAACACAAGCTTTCTAAATACTTCAGGTTTTACCTTGGCCATCTATTGTGACACTCTTGTACTTTTGTCTGTGGCTACTGCTGATCTCAGTCTCTTCCCCTGTCTTCTTGGGGACAGAGTCTCTCGGTAGCCTAGGCTGGCCTCACACTAGAGTTCTTCCTGCTCCGATCATGGAATTATTGGCATGCACCACCATAGCCAGTGATAGTCTTCTGTCATCGGATCTGACATTTTCCTGGATGTCTGCAAATCCCGGATCCTTCCTTTGCCTTCTGGAGTGATGTTTTCCCCTGAATTTATCCTGTAGTGACTGTTCAGCCGCATACCTGGACTCAGCTATGGGAAGAGCAAATGAAATCATTCCAGAGTGCTGTTAGGAGGGAGACATTTGAGCATTTGGAAGCCGCTATAGAGATCAGCTAATATAGTTCATATGTGCGTTTTCAATATTAACAATGTGAAACTTCCCCAGCTAAGCTTTCTACTTAGAGCAGAGCTTACTTTGTGATCATGTAGATGACCCTTTCCTTCCCCCCTTTCTTTGCAGACTTTGCCAACCCAACAGACGATGATCAGGTGAATGTAATGGGCTTCCGACTCCTAGGAAGCTCCCGAGTGACTCTTCTTGCTTCCAGAACTTCCCGTAAGTAAAACCATGCCATCACTGTTGCTGGAAAGTTCAGCTTAGGTACTGTGTCACACCAAGGACATTGCAGAGGATGAAGGCGATGTTTGGCCAGATGTGACAGACAAGAGCCACATGTATAGAGCGTGAGAGATGTGAAGCTAAATTGTGTTAGAGATGTGTAGCTTTGGGTTTAGGGATGAGAGGAATTTTAAAAATTTAAAATGGCTTTAAGTAGATATAGGGATACACACACACACACACACACACATCCACACACACACACACACACATATATACATCCACACACACACATCCACACACACACATATACATACATACACACATATACACACATATACGTACACACACATACACACACATCCACACACACACACACACACACATACATACACATACATACATACATACACACACATACACATACATACACACATACACACACATATACATACACACACATACACACACACATACACACACATCCATACACACACACACATACATACACACATACACACACACACACACATACACATACATGCACACATACACACACACACACACACATACACACACACACATACACACACATCCATACACACACACACACAGTGATCTAGTTTTCAAGAAGTCTTAAAAACTAGAATTAACTGTCTTTCTGGCATGTGTATGTTTATTTTAACAGTTTCTTGAGACAGGGTTCTCCATATGTAATTCATACTGGGTTTGAGCTTGTGAGTCTTCTGCCTCAGGCTTCCTCATGCTTGGAGTTCAGGCATATTTTACTTTGGCAACTTACAAAAAAACTCTCTCTCTCTCATCTCTCTCTATCTGTCTGTCTTTCTCTTGGTCTGTCTGTCTGTCTGTCTGTGTGTCTGTCTGTCTGTCTCTGTACCAGCTATATTACTTATTTTTACATCCTATTTGAGCTGTTCTTGACTAGGGTTTCTACTATCGTGTTATAAATATCATGACCAAAAGTAATTTAGGAAGGAAAGGGTCATAACACTCAGGTGATTCTCCATCTCTGAGGGATGTAGGGCAGGAATTTAAGACAGGATACTTGAGGCCAGATTGAAACAGAGGCCACAGCGGGGTGCTGCTGACTGACTTGCTCCTCATGGCTTGATCAGCTAGATGTATTCTGGGTTCTGGGCCACCTTCCTGGGGTGGGGTGGCACTGTTGCTCATGGGCTAGGCCCTCCCTCGTTAGTCATTAGTGAAGAAAATGCCCTTAGACTTGCCTACTGACATCTGGATAAAGGCATTTTCTCAGAGGGGGTTCTTCTTCCTAGGTAACTGTAGAGTGTGTTAAGTTGACAAAGCAAGCAAGCAAACAAACACAGAAACCAGCCAAGACAGACCTCAGCAGAGATGTCAGAAATAAGCGATTTTTTTTTCTGAGACTAATATTAGATAGAAATCCAATAATTATATAGGCAAGCTTGAATTCCAATTTAAATATGCCTCATTAATTTAGCTGTCTCATATAAGAAAAGTAATTGAAACTAGTTTATTTAAAACTTTCTTATTTTGTATTTACTACACTAAAGATATTAAACTCACTATTTTATGTATATACTTTCATAGAAATAAACATGATGATATTAAGTGTTTCTTTAGGATAAAGTGTGTGTGCGCGTGCGTGCGTGTGTGTGTGCGTGCGTGTGTGTGTGTTGTACATTGAAATAGTTTGAGTCCACACCAGTTTAGAGAATCTGCAGTTTGTGGGTAAGGATGTGACTCAGTGGTAGGGCACTTGCCTTGGGTTTGATCTCTAGCACTGCAAAGCTTAAACAATTTCCTACAGTTTTAGCACCAGGCTTGCCCGTGGGACTGTGTGCACTTGCAGTCAGGCTGGGCTGCCTTGGCAGTAGTGGAATGAATGGCATGAAGACGTCTTCTTGGAAACCAGAAGTTGTTAGCAGGAACATATTTCCTGCTCTTGAACTTGACCATTTATATTGCTAATATCATAGAAGCTTCTAGAACATGTCGATTGCTAACTGATGAAGTAAACGAGAATGCAAGTAGATATTCTAGAGTAAAGCATGCAAAGCAAAGGTATGTTCAAAGAAGAAAAGACAGTTTTCTACCTCATCAGTGTCTGTGACGAGTCGTGACTACAGCCATTACCTTGGCATCACATGAAATATTCCTAAGATAAAGTCTAAATGCCTAACAGATTTCTCAGTGCACTGGCCATGGTGCTAAGCACAGGCACATGCGATTATCAGGCTTTGCTTAGCTTTACTCTTCATTTAGATGTTGGAATCATTTTCTTATTTAATTATCCTCTCGGTAAGCTAAAAATTTGTCACCAATCTTTCTTTTGGAAATTTTGAGTATCTTTCCAATTTGAATTAATGGTGCTTGATTCTACATATACATATACATGAACATATATGTGTATATACGTGTGTGTGTGTGTGTGTGTGTGTGTGTGTGTGTGTGTGTACCAAGCTCATGCCTGGTACCACAAAGGCCAGAAGAGGTTCTGTCCCTGATCTGAAGTTACAGATTGGTTTGAGCTTCTATGTGGGTGTAGAGGACTAAACCTGTGTCCTTTGCAAGAGCAGCAAGTGATCTTAATGTCTGAGCCATTGCTCCACTATAGTTGGTGGTGCTTTATAGTTAATCCTCAGAGGAAGTCAGTGAGCGTATTGATATGCATTTGCATTTGCAGTTGTTCTCTCCAGACGAAGTGGCTCTCTGAGCACTCTCTGTCTCCCTCCTGTTCTTTACACATCACCAAGCACCCACGTATGTGTCCACCTTGCTCACATGTACTCTGTGCTCATGCCACATGGCTGCATTGTGGGTAGACAGAACACAGGAAGTCATGTTCAGCCAAG
This sequence comes from Rhynchomys soricoides, assembly GCA_019843965.1. Taxonomy (NCBI): domain Eukaryota; kingdom Metazoa; phylum Chordata; class Mammalia; order Rodentia; family Muridae; genus Rhynchomys; species Rhynchomys soricoides. Next base: position 2,319,160 of record JADRCH010000163.1, read on the forward strand.
ATGCTAGGAATGGATGAACTGAGACCTGGGGGATGAGACCTGGGGGGAGCCGCTCCATTTCTGGAGTGGTTCTTTGGCTTTAGTGATGTGGGCCCTCGTCCTAGAGGTGCCTCTGTGATGACGATGAGTGTGAGACTCAGGTTTGGGGTGTTGAGGGAGACATTGCTACTCCTCTGCACCCTTGGTTTGTTGGTCCCCTTGTGTCCGACTCCCATTGGGAATTTTCGTGTTTGTGAAAAGCACAGAATTGTAATTCATATGAAGAAATCTGGACTGCCAGATTTCCCACACGTGGAAGGGACACGGTATTTCTTCTCGGCACCTGGTCCATATGCTGTATGGAATTGTCTTTAGCTCTTGCTAGGATTTTCTGTAGATTCCTCTCATTCATTTCCTTTAGAAGCTTGCTTGATGTTCATGTGTGCTATATGGTACACGCTTTTCTTTTTCCTCTCTGAAGGTCGAGTGCAGGGCTTTGTACACGCCAAGTTCTTGCTTCACCGCTGATCTGCACCCCTTGCTTCTTGAGCAGGAAGGATTGCACAAGGACAAACACTCTTTGACGGGAGGGTTCCAGAGCTTTGTTGTCATCCACATTCGAGGATAAAAGTGGCATGGCATTGGTGTCTTCAGAACAAGAAACAAACTCTGGAAGAAACAGGCATTGCCGAGTCCACAGCAAGTTCAGATATTGAATATTAGAGCAAAACCTGTCATCATGTCAGATTTTTCCCTAGCAGTAATTCGTTTATTACAGCCAAGCTCTTACAGCAGCTCTTGGACTTTACAATGGAGAATTTCAGATAAGATTCGTTTATGGGAGTGATGGTAGGGTGGGCCTGTCAGAGCCAAGCTGATAATGAGAGAGGTAAAGGTCACAGCAAGCTGATGCATGATGAGAGAGATGGAGCCTGGACCAAGGGCTGTGGTAAGGAGTTGCAAGTGGGCGAGACAGACAGACAGTGGCAGTCTGGGAGCAGACTCAGGGCTTATGCAAAGGTTAAACAGACTGCTTACTACTTTTTCCTTTTTTCATACATGTGTGTGTGTGTGCTGTGTATATGAATTTTTACATGTGTATGTGCATACGTGTGTGTGTGTGTGTGTTCAGTGAGCTCAAGGTGCTTCTCCACTTTATTCTTTGAGGCAGAGTCTCTCAGTCCAACCTGGAACTCATCTGTGCCACTAGCCTTGCCACTCTGCTTGCTCAAGGATCCTGGCTCTGCCTTGGGCTGCCACACCTACCAACAAGAAGTTAGGATGACGAGCTCGTCACCAACATTTCTCATTTTCCAGATGTGGTGGCACATGCCTATAATCTCAGTCACTCAAGAGGTGTCACCAGGAGTTTCATTGAATTTATGGCCACACTACACCACCCAGCAAAACCTTGTGTCAAACATATAAACAAACAAAAACTGACCAATCACAACCAACCAACCGACTGACCAGCTAGCCAACAAAACTGAATAGTGTCCGTTTGTATTGGACGGTGAAACATTTCCTCCAAAACAGAAGGAAGGCATTTCTCAGCTTGGGCGTCTGCACCCTGCTAAGCTGGTGAGGAGCAAAGAAAGCTGAACACACCCACATTGGTTTGTATCGATGTAAGCAGGCATTCAAAAGTGGAAACAATGACTAAAACACACTGGGCTTCCCCATGTTCTGCTTGATTTTAACATGCCAAGGGGGAACAAATGGAATAAACTCAAGTTGGGGAGTCCCAAGCTTCTCCACTTTGGTTAGCATGCCTTTGGGCATGGTAGAAGAATCATAGACATGAATGCAAAGATGAGTCAAACTTGAAGGTCTCCCTTTTGCTTTTCAGAAGAAAGCACATGTGATCTTTAAACTTGGTAATTAACGTACATTGAAGCAAGGGGTGCATGAGTCTTGCTTCAGCCCATCTCTGCAGAGTAGGCCTTTGATGTCTATCACCCAGGGTCTTGATAGACATGAGGCTAGAACATCCCCTGCAGAACCCGTGGATGACCATAGGAAACACAAATGTTTAAGGAGAACCAGTAATCGAACGTTGATGTGCTGACACACGGATTAGACTCTATGGGAGGTTTTATAGAGACTTGGAGGAATAAAGGTCAGTGTAGGAAGTAGGAAAGCTATCTTCAAATATTGGCAGATAGGTAAGGGGTTTAGACATAGTGAGTTTCCCTGAGTGCCTGGACCATCTTGCTGTAGGGTTTCCATGACAGTCCTTGTTTGAGGCCAAACACTTCAGGGGCAATTAAGGATTATAAAGGTTGGATCTGAATTCATCTGATATCTACCTTATACCCAGCGAGCATTGTGGGGGTGGTGATTCATCGGTTAATATTTAGCAGTTTCTTCACTATAGAGCCAATTTATTTATAATGCAAATCTAGCTTTCAAAACGCATTTTGAAAAGTAGATGTAGATGTACCTCCACAGTTTCTATTAATATGGAAGAAGTTACATATTTACGATTTTACACTCACATCTGCTGAGATTGTTTACAGTATTTCTCCCAACTTTGTTTTTAAAAGCACTCATCTGCTCTTTTCTCTTAAAAGTTTTCCAAATGATATAATTATATGCACCCATTGTTTCTGATTTAATGTAAGCTACATTTGTATTGATGAAGTTCAGATGATCTGGCATGAGCAGAGTCTGGTGTGGTATTCTGTGGTCTACTTAATTAAGCACAACATTCTCTCCACTGTTGGCAGAGTCAGGGTGGCAATTGACTGGGGTCTGGTTATCCGGATTTATTTTATTTGGAAGCTGAAGTGGTTATTTCCACTGAGTGCTGCTACAGGATGCAAAAGAAGAGGAGATAAACAAATGGGACACTCGCCCTAGCCACTCATTTGGTGATTAGTACTTTAAGGGTATATTTTAACAGCTCTGGCTCTTCATCCTCAGTTATAAACAGAAAGTTGCATTTCTTTTTTTTCCATGAAATATACAGTGTAGGAAGTCTTTATGTGAGTCATTCATTACACACTTGGAGCATGAACACTTAGGAAATGGCTAATAGCCAAACCTGGGCCTTGTAGGCCTCTGACTCAGTTACTTGTTGACTTTTGCTAATTTGAGAACAAAGCTAATTTAAGAATACCATTTATCTTACTGCATCCCAGTTCTATGTTTTTGTTGCAGAAAGGTTAGTTTTTTCTCCTGTGTATGCTGATACATGTAAGAAAGAAGTTAACACTAAGAAGTAACTATAAAGTTACATACAAAGCATGCTTGAGTGCTTGACGTTACATCTCTGTTATTTGGTGACAGTCACACTAGAGTCCCTATCAGGCACGTGGAATTTTACTTCCGTTTGGACTTTTCCTTCCCTTTACTCTACAGAGCAGCATCTTTGCACATTTAGCTTCTATTGCTCTCACAGTTGGTGGCCTAAAGATGGCATCTGTGTAAAACCGACCGTGCCTCCATCTCCTCTAAGGACCTTATGAACTGTTCTGTCTTCTCTTTTGAGTACATGGAGAACCTGAAGATTCCTAAGCTATTCATTTGCAGTGGCGATGGAGTTGGCCCTGCGTTATCTCAGAGAGTGAGATGTGAGCATGTACTGCTTTCTGTCTCATAGTGACTTAATAGTTCCATAAAGCACTGCTATCTCTCACCCAGTTGGTCATAATGTCACAACTGTAAGCTCTTTCTTGCTTCTTTCCAATTCATTTTCTGCTTGGGAGCTTTTGTAATGCAGCAGATAAGGGAAAAGACACACACCATAGCCCTACTGCAGGAAAGGACACACAGACACACACCATAGACCTACTGCAGGAAAGGACGCACACCGGAGCCCTACTGCAGGAAAGGACGCACACCGGAGCCCTACTGCAGGAAAGGACGCACACCGGAGCCCTACTGCAGGAAAGGACGCACACCATAGACCTACTGCAGGAAAGGACGCACACCAGAGCCCTACTGCAGGAAAGGACGCACACCGGAGCCCTACTGCAGGAAAGGACGCACACCGGAGCCCTACTGCAGGAACGGACGCACACCATAGACCTACTGCAGGAAAGGACGCACACCGGAGCCCTACTGCAGGAAAGGACGCACACCAGAGCCCTACTGCAGGAAAGGACGCACACCATAGACCTACTGCAGGAAAGGACGCACACCAGAGCCCTACTGCAGGAAAGGACACACACCGGAGCCCTACTGCAGGAAAGGACGCACACCGGAGCCCTACTGCAGGAAAGGACGCACACCATAGACCTACTGCAGGAAAGGACGCACACCGGAGCCCTACTGCAGAAAAGGACGCACACCAGAGCCCTACTGCAGGAAAGGACACACACCATAGACCTACTGCAGAAAAGGACGCACACCAGAGCCATACTGCAGGAAAGGACGCACACCAGAGCCCTACTGCAGGAAAGGACGCACACCAGAGCCCTACTGCAGGAAAGGACGCACACCGGAGCCCTACTGCAGGAAAGGACGCACACC
>JADRCH010000163.1:2328614-2384625 GCA_019843965.1 Rhynchomys soricoides
TTGGTGATGCTGTCCTGGGGGATTATGGAACCTTTAGGTGGAGCGTTACCTGAGGAAGTGTGTCACTGTGGATAGTCTTGCCCTGCTTTCTGTTTGTTCTCTCTCCCCCCCACCCCGCCCCGCCCCACCCCACCCCGCCCCGCCCCGCCCCACTCCCTATGTGGATCCAAATGCGATCAGCCATCTTCTTTGCTGTGTCTGCTGCCATACCACGTGTTCTCCAGCATTAATGGTCCCCACTCCACCAGCACCGTGGGCTAAACTGAAGCCCTTCTTCCTTGACTTTCTTTTGATCGTGATCCTTTATCTCAACAACAAGAAAGTGAGGAATACACGTCTAGCAGAAAAAGATCACTGGGGGGGGGGATAAGAGAATCTCACTCTCAGAGTTTGCTAATAAAAGTCCGAAAACCAAGGGTAAACATGTAACAAACTACTTTTCGTGTTACCATGGGAAATCCTAAGACACATTTCATCATGTGTATCTGCCATCTTACCTGCCTTTATGTACTGTAAGCAGAAAGGCTGAAAAATCCTCATCCTGCCAATGCTTCTAATACTTCTCTCTTTAGAATATTGTATATAATATAAATAAGTGATGGTGAACTAAATGGAATTTGTAATTTCTGAGACTTTTCAAAGGGCTTTGTATAATCATCTTGGGAGTTAAAGCTCAGTGGTTAGATGCCTGGTGGTATTGAGCTATGTACATTTATCTACATGTAACATTATCATGTAGTTAAGACCAATGGTCAGTCTTTTTGTATTGGTATCCAGAATTCCAGTCTCTTCTTCATATATAACCAGCTGGATGTTCTTGTTAGTTCCTTAAACTCTGAGATTAGGTTTGTTTGTTTATTTTAAGAGTAATAGCATCATTGCCCCTCGAGACAGTTGAAGTTTAACTGAGAGTGAGGTTGTTGTGAGAGCCTCGGTAGGGAAGAGTGTGTGCAGTATGAGCTCCAGTTGTCACGTTTAATGGACTTCCTGTTCTTCGGTTCAGTCACTGGGGTTCTGTGCCTTTGTCAACAAGAATCCTTATACACCCCAGTCCTTGGAACGTAGCTGCTGTCCATCCACAGCTGATGTAATGGATGCTGTTGCCATGGATGCCGTCAACCTCACATCATTGTTGGCATCATCATTGCTGCCATCAGCCTCACGGTTGTTGGTATCGCCGTCACAGCCACTGTCACTAGAGAATACGCATACAGGGTCTTTCGGTCCTCAAGTTTCAGGGAATAGAGGGAACACGATTTTCTTCTTAATTTAAGGAAGTGTCAAGTTTAAACATCTTTTCATATTGAGAAAGTCGCCTTTAATCCCAGCACTCGGGAGGCAGAGGCAGGCGGATTTCTGAGTTCGAGGCCAGCCTGGTCTACAGAGTGAGTTCTAGGACAGCCAGGGCTACACAGAGAAACCCTGTCTCGAAAAAAAACCCAAAAAAACAAAAACAAAAAACAAAAAACAACAACAACAAAAAGAGAAAGTGTTAGAAAAGCAGAAGGCTTTGACCCTGACTGTAGTGAGTCCTGTAGAATCCATTTTATCTCACAGCAGTGTTCAGAGGTAGACTTGTACCTCCACTATGTACTGTATCATGGCTGCCTATCTTTCAAGTCAGGTGTGGTGCCACAGCTGGGTCATGTAATTCTATTTTCTATTAGGCACACCATGAGAAGGGCTGCGCCATCCTGTCTCTGACCTTCTCCCCTGGATGGACATCTGAAGTCTTCTATAGTTGATGTAGAAAACAGCCTCAGGGCAGCAGAGATCAGAGCTACATTACAAAGAGGGGGTCTTTATCATTCAGTTAGCGTTCATATGCAGGTTGCTTGAGGGATCAACTAGTTTCTGGTAGTTTCCGGTGGTGATCGTGTGTTAATGAGCACCTGTCCTTCATTCTCTCTCTCTCTCTCTCTCTCTCTCTCTCTTAGAACGATACCGCATTCAGAGCGAACAGTTTGAAGACCTCTGGCCCATAACCAATGAACTCATCCTCCGCCTTCAGGAGCACTTTGAAAAACAAGGAACCAAAGATTTTGCGTGTTCTTTTTCTGGATGTGTGCCCCTTCAAGAATATTTTGAGTTGATTGATCATCATTTTGAGGTATGATATCAAACCAAATAACCTTTACTTGAAGAATAAATCGAAGAGCAAGAGGTGCTATGGAAGAGAGAGTGCTAGGCACATGCTGGTCAGCTGTGTGCTGTGTTCTGATGCGATGGTGGACTTTGCCCAGTTACTGATGAGCTGCAGACATTTACAGTGTGGCAGGCTACAGCCTGGCTTGTGGTCTCACCTTCGAACACGGCTGATTGGATTCTCCCACATGTAAACTTCACCCTTGACCTCAATGACCCATGGTTAAAACTGCTCGAGTTTACCATCCCAAATAATTCACGCAGGACATAAATGAGGTGTGATTATAAGGTGATTTCATCTGTAAGAAGCACAGCAGAGCTTCTGCATTGCAATGAGGGTCAACCATGTAAACTGCTCCTTTGTACCTGGCGTAACGGGTGCCTAGTAAATGCTGACTTGTTAATTGTACAAGCCTGAGTCTGGCAGTGTCTCTGTTGCTCTGAACGTTCTCCTGCTTGCTTGGAAGTTCTGTCAGAGTTTATGGCGGGTTCTCTTGAGTGTCTCAGTAGTATAATTTCTACATCCTTGGACGATTAATTTGTATCTGGAAAGATTCATGTTTTCTGAATGAATGGACACCGACTATCATTATTTTAAATGTATGCATTAAATCACAGGAGCACTCGCTGAATAGAATCTGTGAACAGATTCTATAGGCTTTTTAAAAAGAAGGCAATTTTGAACATCTAGCATTGGTTACTAGGGTGACTATGTTTTATAAGATTTTGCTTTATTTTTATTTTATTTTATGTGTACATATGTGGTCCTTAGTGTATATATGTGCATCACATACATGCAGGTACTCTTAGAGGCCAAAAGCTGGCTCCAGAAGCTGTGAGCATTGGTTCTGGGACCTGGGTCCCCTGTGAGAACAGGAAGTAGTTGTGGCACTGAGCCAGCTCTCATACCTGGACAGCGCTCGCTCTTCAAGGAGCTCGGCCCGTTTTCAGGTTACATCAGGAGTCTTCTCTACTCATTTTCTTCCTTCCTTCCTTCCTCCCCCCCCCTTCTTTCTTTCGTTCTTGAGTCTCTCACCTTTTCAGCTAGACTGGCTGACTGGCAAGGCTTCAGGCTTTGACCGTCTACATCCCACTCCCCAGCCTCACTCCAGGCATGCCTTTTGGCTTTTTATAGATCTGAACTAAGGGCCTCCGTCTTCCGCAGGCACTTTACCCATTAGCCATCTCCCCAGCTTGGCTACTGCTTATTTTGTGGGCTAGTATGTATTGTGGCACCGAAACTGACCGTTTGAGAGTATACATTGAGATACATTGAGATACAAAATGGAGACATTTTGAATTTTAATATTTCAACATATTTATGGATATCTATATATAATGTTATATATTTAAAATAATATTTATATACAATTTTAATATAAATATATAGTAATATTTATTTGTAAGTCTTTCTTTTGGAGTATTGGGAAGTGGAAGTTCAGGCCTTGTACATAGTGAGCAAATGTTTTGGCATGAGCTACATTCCCAGGCCCCTTACATTGTTTTTTGCAAATCTTGTTTCTAGAATAGGTTTGCAGAAGCTGTGTGCTGAAGAACTGAGATAATTTTATTCTTCTAGGATATATTTTAAGAAATCTGTGCTTAACTGTGGTTTATGAAACAGAGTCCACAGAGAGACACTTCTAAGTACATGTTCATAACATTTAAAATAGAGATTGCCGTGCTTTGTTGGCTAATAGGTTTGCCATACCCCCCCCCTTTCCCTCCCAAGTTCTTGGGTAGGGACTCAGTGTTCAGGCTCTTTCCTTTGGGGGAAGAATTTTGGCACTTTGATTTGTTACACACACAGGGGTAATGAGTTTTCTTCCTTTGCTCCCTGTTTCCACTGTCTGTTTCCAGCTGTGAATAATTTCTTAAACTTTTAATCAAGATAGCTTCTAGAATCTAGGTTGTTATATGTAAGGAAATAGTTTCTATTTCATTGTAATTCTTGGTTTGGGGCCTCATGATCGATAAATATTTGCTAAAACATTGCAGTTCTTTTATTTTTGTGATTCCTATTATTACTGATGTGGCTCAGAAGTTGGCTCACTGCCTTCCCCGTGGCTTGTGAGGTCAGGTAGTCAGACTTGTTCAGCAAGCACTTTTACCCACAGCACCATCTTGCCAGCCCCTAGGCCTCTAAATTATGAAATTCTGATATTGAAAAACAGCTTAATCTCTGTTTCATGCTATACATTGAACTGGCAGCCTGCATATCAAGGAAGACTTTTTAGTATTGTGTGTTTCTAGACTCAGGGAATATTGTGGAAGCAAATCTCAAGTAGGTGAGTTATAACTCGCCTTAGGGCAGGGTCTCCTATGTCCCTACAGATCCCATGCACCTTACGGTAAATGCGGTTTACACCTTGTGAGCCCTCTACCTTCACTCCTGAGTGTTGGGATTGTCTACTGATCTTGTAATTCTTCAGTCCTGCCTCTTACTTTTTGATAATAAGAGGTATTTTTTCCTTAAGGCACTGACTGCATTTTTGGTGGTGTTGTTGATATTATATCTCATAGTTAGGAGACAGACTTCTGACTCTCATCCCCTAGCCTGCCACTTTCCTCATTGGGGGCTGCTATAGGTGTTATGTATTTTTCTAGAGATATCCTGTGTAGTCACAGCTATGCTAATAATCAGCTTTACTTGAAAAAGCACCCGAACAGCATCACATGAAAACTCTCTATTTTGTGGCTTTTGATTTGCTTTACTGAATGTCAACATGTACCTTGCACGGTATTCCTCATTATTAAGTCAAGTTTCCTCATGGTGGGTATTTTGATGGTTAATATCTAAGCATAATAGCAAGAGAATAGTGTTATGAATATCCTTATGTGTATGTAGTATCTTGTAAGCATTATCTCTCGGATAAGTTTCTAATAGTGGGATTATTAAATCAAAGGCTATTACTTAAAAGCTATTGTGGGTAAGTGGGTGGAGCTTTGGGGTACACTCTTATAATTCAGGTACTTGGAGGCTGAGGCATCAACATCTTGATTTTAAGGTCAATTTTTTCGCTGCACTCTTTTGCAGAAAATAAATAAAGCTGTTATTAACCTTTTTACTAAAATTTTCACATTTTTTCTTTTTTCTTACTGATTTCTGTTGGCTTGTAGGCCTTTTGCCTTGGTTTGTAGATGCTGTCTAGACACTATGGCATAATTTTGGTCATAGATATAGTTATTTCTATGGCTTTATGCAACTTGCTATTTGTCTTATCACTTTTTTTTAACAGCGTTTAATCATGTAGAATTAATTTTGTATACGTATATTTGTGCGGTGTGCATGCATATGTGCACTTGTGTGTATACTAATTTCCATGTGCAGTGGTGTGAATGAGAATGGCCCCCATTTGCTCATAAATTCCACCTAGTTGGTGGAACTGTTCGGGAAGGATTAGGGTGTGTGGCCTTGCTGGAGGTGTATTGCAGGGCTGGTCTTTGATGTCTCATAGCCTTCTGCTTCTCCACTGTGCTCTCTGTCTTCTGTCTTCTGTGTTGTGTTGTAGTGAGATGTGAGTTCTCAGCTATCATACTGCCATGTCTTCATTTCCATGTCATGGGTTCTGCAACGTTCTGGAACCAGAAGTCCGGCTGCTCAGCAGTTTCCTTTATAAGTTGCCTTGGTCCTGTTTTATGACAGCAATAGAGAAGTAATGAATGCAGTGTGTACGTGTGTGTGTGTGTGTGTGTGTGTGTGTGTGTGTGTACACGGATGCTGGAAGATGAAACAGGGCATTGGCTTTGTTCCTCGATGTGCTCTACTTCATTTATCAGGGCAAGATCTTTCCTTGATCCTACAGCTCCCCAACTCTGGCCATTCTAGATAGCTGGCTTCTCCTAGGGATCTCTCTCTCTCTCTCTCTCTCTCTCTCTCTCTCTGTCTGGATTGGGGTTACAGGAGGCCTGGTTTTTACAGGAGTTTCAAGGACACCAATTCTTATGCTAACAGAGCAAGTGCCTTGCCCTCACAGACTTCTCCCCAGTCTTCTGGTTGCCATTTTGTGTGTATTGTCTAAATTCAACTCTTTCATTGAAGATTTATGTTTTCTGTTAATCTGTGGGATGAGAATGACCCTCCTTACTCCCAGTCCCAAGTATCATCTCATCTCTATACAGCTGTTGGTGAGGGTGAGGATGACTGGAAGCCATGGCCTTTTCAGGGCAGGGAGCTCAGACCGTGACTGTATTCACGCTAGTTCAGGGTCTCACTGAAGCCCCTGCATAGGGTTAGATCACTCTGAGTGGTGAGGCAGTCCAGGGACTGCTTGACCTCATAGGAGCAGGGCCCTATCTGTAGGGGGTGAAGAGGCAGGACAGGCAGGGACTTGCTGGAAGGCAGGCTGGGCAGGGCACTACCCATGGCACGCCTTGTAGCTGAGGCCACTGTTAATGCTTGTGGTAGTAGATGCCATCTGAGCCATAAGACTTGGCTGGCCCCTAGCAGCAGGTACAGGGGTGGCCACTGAGAGTGGTGTGTATGCATTGCAGCCTCCGAGAGGCGTGACAGATGTAAGAGCAAGGAGGAGTGGAAAAAGAACTGTGGACCATAACAGCCATTTAAGAGCTGGGAAATCTCATTTTTATTTGTTATTAGTAATTTAGCAGCTTGATTTTGTGTGTTTTTGTATATGTTTGTGATGTGTGTTAGTGGCTTTTGTTTCCAACAGCAAAAGCTGAGACTATAAAAATGAATTCAGTTCTAGGCCTTCATGTCTAAACTGTTGTTCACTTTGCTATTCTGTTCGTTGCAATGAAAGAAGGAATTAAAATTTTTCTATGTAGCCCGTTTTCATGAAAGATGTTAAAGATAACCAGTCTCTCTCCAGTGAAATATTGTGACACAGTGCGACACTGTCGCTCAGCTTTCACTGACGGCTTTTCCCATTGACCCTGCAGCCATGAGCCAAGTACCATGTACTCCCAGGTCCCACAACTCTGTTCGCATCTGCCCAACTCCTTCACAGCTTTTAATGCATTGTTTGTCTGATTAATATAAACATCCTTTACTGTTTCTATTTAACACCAATGTAAGAAATTGTTCCTTATAGCTGCGGATAAATGGTGAGAAATTAGAAGAACTTTTATCTGAGAGAGCTGTACAATTTCGGGCCATCCAACGTCGGCTTCTGACAAGATTCAGAGATAAGACACCTGCTCCACTGCAGCACCTGGACACCCTGCTGGACGGGACTTACAAGCAGGTCAGTGCCATAGCGGGGCGAATGTGTATTAGATCTGTCTCCTCCTCACCAGAGAGCCAGGCTCCAGCACACCGAGATATGCTGAACAGCATGATTAGCATGGCTGTATGGTGTTTTTGTTGTTTTTGTTTCTGTGTAGCCCGTAATTATTACCCTTTCTTCTCTGTTTTTCCAAGAAGCTACCGCGAACTGTCAGTATTTGTATGATTATGGTGAAGGCGTCGGCCTTCTCGTATCTTCTGGGGTTTCTACGTGGCATCGCTACTTTGTTTTTAAAATAACATTGGCAGCATTTACAGTTTGAATTCTAAAGCTGGAGTTGAGAAAGCTCTAACACCTGCATATTCCTGTGGACCTGTGATAGTAATGTAGACATATCCACATGTAATAACTGCATATTCCTATGGACCTGTGATAGGTAATGTAGACATATCCACATGTAATAACTGCATATTCCTGTGGACCTGTGATAGTAATGTAGACATATCCACGTGTCACTGCCTGAGCTTCCCCCAGTGGTGACATTCTAGAGAACCAGCAGGATGGTGCCAGCAGGATATGGGCATCCATTAAAACCCTGCTCGCCTTTAGGTTTGGCTGTTTTTAATTTCCTTCCTTTCTCCCTGCACCCTCCTCTGTTCCTACACTTCCTTGGCCACTTGTCTGTTCCTCCTTAAGCATCTTTCCTATGTACACTAATACTTGGAGTTGAAAATGTGCCCCACAGAGGAATGCACAGGGGGCTGATGAGGAAGCTTCATCTGATCCTTTCCCAATGTAATGTGTAGCAACACCTCCACCCTCTTCTGTATTTCTGAATGCTGGATTTTAAATTCTTTCTCTGCCTAGCTTCAAAGTTGGGATTTTACATTTGTAATCACAGGTACTAGATGATCAGACCTATAGATTTTTACTTAAATGTGTATTTTAAACTTTCATTCTTTATGGATGAAGAGTGAACAGTTTTTAAAGGGGAAAAAAAGGCTGTCTAGAATTGCTCTTTGCCATTCAGTTTTATTGAATTTATTGAATTGCTAATTACTGGTTGTACATTTAATTTCTTGAGTGTAAAAGTCTAATTTCTTTAACTTAATTTTATGATTAACGGGAATATACTTTTCTAAAGAAAATTGTAGCCAAATCCCCTGTGTTGTTCTCTGTTGTCTTCTCAGAAACAGAGCGACTCTTATCTGCTTGGCCTCTCCCAGACACTGTCTTATATTTGTAATGAGATGGTTTATGAGGCTAAAATCCCCACAGAGAACACTGCACACCACCCCTCAGCCTTCATGCCTTCCTTTTAAAAAAAAAAATAACCCAGTAAGTCTGATTTGTGCTGCTCATATGCTCGCGGGTGCGGTGCTGCCCATTAGACCATGGACAACTTAATTATAGCCACACCCCCAAAGAAGAATGACTCTCCTTTCCCAGCAGCTATGAACTCCCGGTAGCTCCTCAGTTAGGAACGGGGCCTGATGTTGTTCTTGTGCAGGACTCGCGTAGGAAACCACAACAGCCATGTAATATCCAGAAGACAGCGTCTCTTGTGTCATTTCTACTTTCTATTCCAAGATACACTGTGAGCCTCGTGGAGCAGGGCAGGGAGGTGGATCGATAACAATGTCTCATTTAGAACTGAGAACTCACGGCATTTTAGCCAGTTATGAGTATTGTCGACTGCTACCTATTGCAAAGAGAAGCTTCTCTGACTGCATCCCAGATCTATAGGTGTAAACATACATACTTAGAAGACAATTTGACAACATGACCATTTATTAAAATAACAATAGTATGTTCTATCCTGAGGCCTATGACCTCCTTAGCCATGGGCTTTTGACAAGGCTTAAAGTACCAGGCATAAGCTTCTTGGTTGGTTACCCCGTAACAGTCATGCCAATATTGTACCAGGCTGTTGTACTCTTGCCGATCAGGTTGATACTGTGCCACGCAGGGTCCAGCACTGGGAATGGCTGTTCACATCCTTTCTCCTGCAGCATCCATCATGGCACCTTCTGGCACTATGAAAGCTAACTAGTAGGGAGGAAGGTCCCTGACCAGTTTGAGATGGATTTCTCTGGGTCCTGCAGCAAAAATGTGTGGTGTTTTCAGCAATAGGGTCTTAGTGTCTAGTTATGTGGGTAACCACAGTCAGTGTCAATAGCTTATGTTGTTTTGGAGACCACAGGGACCTTCCTGACCAAAAATTTAGAGAGCGGTATCTCATACCTGGCACTGAAAAACCTTATTACATTTAGGGTTGAGCTATAAATCAATCTACTTGGCTCAAGCTGGCCTATCACATGCCTCCGTGTCACATGCCTGTGTTTAGTCATCTCTTCCGTGTCCTGATGTAGCTCTTCAGCATGATACTCTTGAAAGGCTAGCTAAACCTGTGAAGGGTCAGTCTGGACTAAAGCCCCATCTTACTCTCCATGGCAAAACTATTGTATGACTGTTAGGGTCATTTCTTGAGGTAAGATCTCACTTTGTAGCCCAGGCAGATCTCCAAACTTAATGTTCTTCCCAAGTGCTTGGATTATAGGTGTCCACCAACATGTGTGGCGCGTTACTAGATTTTAAAGTGTTTTTCTGTTATTTCAGTCTGAAATGAGATGTGCTAGTTTTATGGAGTCCTTTCTTTGTCATGCAGGGTGCCTTTATTTTGTTGATCCTCGTGCCATTTTGACAGACTTGGCAGCAGTCAGAGAACCCTGAGCTGTGCAAGGAAGTACATACTGTTCCTTGGCACCATGTGTCTGTGTGAAGCTCAGTTGTCATTGTTTAAGGCCACAGTGATGATTATGTGAACACAGAGGCAGAAATGAACATTTTCCTTAAATTACCATGGGGTTTTGCCTCTGTGTTTATCACGTAATTGTGTAACATGCTTACTTAATATTTAAGAATGAATGGTCTCTAGCCACTTATAAAGACAAACCATGCTTTAATGAAGGTACCATTACAAAGCAGAAAGCAACACAGAATTCCTTTAGCTCATGTTACCCTAGCATGTTCAAATGCTGCTGAGGAATGGAAAGCTTTTTCTTTCTAAATGGCATCATTGGAAGACTTAGAGAAACTGACATAGCCAGGAAGGTCATACAGCTGTAAATTCTTGGCAGAGAACATCTTTTTGGTTTTAATGTAATGAAGCTGTGTGCACTATAGTCAGCTGTGAGCCAGTCTTCCATTGAAAAGCCTCTATGCAGAAGCATGACGAGTTTTGTTTTCCTTCATTTCCTGTTTTCAAAAGTATTGAGCACCTTTTTAAACAGAAGTTAATTCTCCCCCTGCCCTTAAACCACATGTCCCTTTAGGGCCTGCAAGTTGGCCCATTTGGTAAAAGTGCTTGTCACTGGTCCCAATGGCCCAAGTTTGATTTCCAGAATCCATAGTAAAAGAGTGAACCTCCTCCTGAGAGTTGTGCCCTGCCATGTCCACTTTGAAGCCATGCGATGGGTGAAGCCCAGTAGGCACATTGAACCAGCATCCGGAGGCTGAGGATGATGAACAGCAGCACTCAACTCACCCTACCTTCTCCTTACTCAGGCTAGGACATTAGCACGTGATCGGCTCACCCTGACGGTGAGTCTGCCCTCCTGAGGTAAGTCCCTCTGGAAGTGCCTTTACACACCATCCACAGGAGTGTCTCCTGAGTGACTCTCAATCCAGCCAAGCTGGCATTTAATGTAACCGTCACAGCGGTGAGGGTGGATCAGAATTAAGAACTGTGTGCCCAGTTATCCTGCCTGTGATCTAAGCCATTCATTTGCTTCTTGCTAACTGCATGGTCTCCGACAAATTACTTGGAATAATAAAAAAAATTAAACTTAACTTCTCTAAGCCTCAGTTTCCCCTCTTACAGAATAATGGTATACATAGCATATCCTCTATGGATGTGTGACTATGTAAATATATAAACACACAAGTCACTTTGAGTAGTGCTTAGTGTACAAAATGTCAACAAATTTTATTGGGCTGTGATTCCTCTTGTTGGTCATGTGACTAATATATTATGCCTTCTCAAACACGGTGCTACTAATTGATCAGGCAAGGGAGATTTCAGTAATATTTCATCTGTATGAGACTCTGCTATCTGTCAGCCTCACAAGTGGAGACTTTAACTAAGAGTGATGGAAACCCAAAATAACACACACACACACACACACACACACACCCCTATGTGCATGTGCACACAAACACACACACACAGACCCAGATAGAAGCTTTTCTTGCCAGCTGCCCCCTTCCTTTTCTGTCTCCCAACTCCTTCCTTTCTCCTCTCTTCCTTCTTCCCTTTTCTGGATACAGTGCTGGGAACAGAACCCAGGGCCTTGTGTGTGCTAGCCAGGTGCTCTGACACAGAGCCATATTGCCAGCCACAAATGCCTGTTTCCAAGGTCATCTTATCTGTTTGTTGTTTTAACTGACTTGTTACTGTGGTTGCCCTTTCACTGTTTCTTCCTGGCCTTGCTTACCATGCCGGCTGAGCATGTCCCAGGTTCTGCGGTCTTTTGTATTTTGTGTGTGATTTACATCACACGTGCCTCTCCTTCATTATTCTTTCAGGTTGTTCATGTTTTCCTTCTGCTGAATACATTAGCAATAAGTTTTATGGTGGCCTTATCATGCGCAGAATACTTTCTATGTTAATCTTTCTTACAGCTTGTATAAAAAAGCTGTTCTGTCATGTAATCATATGCTAAAAAGTTTTACAAACTTTTCATTTTCTTTTTACTCACTTTGTTTTAATGTCTTTTAACATGTAAAATCTTAAAATTATTTTCACAGATACACACACACACACACACACACACACACACACACATGTTCCTCTGCTTAGGATAGCCTTCCAAATGTCAGGAGTGCAGAGGTATCAACTTATAATTTATTTTAGCATTAATACTCCCTCATTCTTTATATACTTTTAAGTCCATCTGGACTTTATTATTCAATTTAGTGCGAATCTAATCTCCCTGCCAGAAATGGTGAGCTCAGTTACTCAGCTCCAGCTTATTGCATCGCATGTTCTCTGTCCTGCTGAACTCCAGTGCTACCTATATCATTTAACAGCCTTACTGTACAGCAAACCAGCCCAGACCTTAGTCCACAGGGCAGTAGCCACTTGCCATTTATTGTTTATGACTCTGTGCTTCCTCTGGTCCATTAGTCTCGGGCCTTGCTTACCTGACATTGGTTGAACTCATTAGGTGTCTGGTGGCTCATTTAGACACAGTATGGCCTAGGATGTGTTTGCTTACACACTTGGCTGTTGGCTTGTAGATAATTAGGATCACTCGGCCATGTATCCCTCATGGCCCAGTGGGCCAGCCTAGCTAATTTATCTGGTGGCTATAAGGCCCAATGTCCAAACACCTGCCTCTTCCCCCTTTTGTGTCCTGAAACTCACTGTGTAGACCAGGCTGGCCTCAAACTCACAGATATCCAGCTGCCTCTGCATCCTAAGTGCTGGGATTAACGGCGTGCATTACTGTGCCTAGCATTCAAGCCCTTTTCAAGCCCTCACCTGTGTTGTGATTCCCATGTCCTGTTGGTTTTCAACTGTGCAGAACACAGAGGTGGAGAGGTGCATGGCGACTTTTTATTTGGAGAAGTGAAGAACTCTGGGTCTATTCTCTTTCTTTTATGACAACATATTAAATATTACATTGTATTACATTACGAATGCTTTAAGTGGGGAGTTTATGTTGAATCTAAGGCCTTCTGTGCCATACAAGGATTTTACCACTGAATCCTACCTATAAACTGTATTTTATTGTCATTAAAATCTTATTCATCCACAAGTGTGGTCTCAAGACAATTTCTCTAATTGTCAGGACTTACTTAAAGTGACCGCTGTCACAGGTGTCCCCTGGATGGTGGCATTTATTGCCCAGCCCTTTTGTGAGTTCTCCTCTTACACTGGTTCAGGATGGCTTCATGTGGCGTGTGCAGTCATTGGCTCCATGTTCCACAGTAGCTGTCTGAATTCTTAGTGTTTGTTGGACCAAGGGCCCTGGACTTTTATTTTTCATTAGATATCTCAATTAATGTAGTTGTTCCTGGCCTGCTTTCTAACCTTGCTTGTAGATTAAGATGACTGGAATCCAGCACAGGGCAGAAATGCAAGGCAGGATGTATCACATGGCCCTCTTCACTGACCACTCATCCGGGTGACTCCAGGGCATCTTTCTGGGATGTGTGACTAGGTGAACTGGTAGGCATGCAAACTGCCCGTGAAGAGAGAGCTCACTAGAAACGCAAGCCTTTTTGCCTTTTAGATTGCTTCAAGTTGAGTTAAGATAGTTTTGAGTTTTGATATACAAGGTGGCCAATCAGTCTCCTCCCTCCCCCTCTCCTCCCCTCTCCTCCCCTCCCCCCCCCTCCCCTCCCCTCCCCTCCCCCCTCCTTCTGTCCCCCCCCCCCCTCCCTCCCCCCTCCTTCTGTCCCCTCTTTCCTTCTCCTTTCTTAGCTTCCCCTGCTCCCTTCTTTTTCCTCCTGCCTCCCCCCTCCTCCTGTCTCCTCCTCTTCCCTCTCTGTCCTTCTACTCCTTCCCATCCCATTAATTTCTTTCCCTCCCCCTTCCTTTCTCCCCCTCCCCGCCTCTCTTCATCCACCCCCCTGGTGATTTCTTTATGTAGCCAAGGTTGGCCTCAGCTTGTCATCCAGCGACCTCAGCTTGCCAAGCTCCAGCTCTGTGGTCATGTACTTCTCTGCCTGACCTAGATCTCAGAGGAGTGTGTTTGAGTCACTTCCTTACCTTGGTGCTCTCCGCTTGACTGAGCAGACACTCTTCTATCTTCAGCTACAGGTCCCCTCTACACCCTGTTTAGAACCACCCCACTCATGTTCTGCCCTGTTAGCATCCCTCTCCCACATGGGGCTTGCCCCTCTATTACACTCTTTTGGGGCGTCTTTAAAATGTCTCTCATTGAAGTTGGCTGATGGCTGAACCAAGGACAGGGCTCCACAGTATCCCTCCAGGAAGTTAGCTCATGACGTATGTACCTGGGGAGGAGCTGGCTTCCTGTGAGCAGAGATTTTCTAATTGCTGAGCGCCGTATCAATGCTTAGTTTTGGGGGAAATCTTTCAGCTTTAGGGATATTGCTTTAAAAGAAAGTGAGCACATTGTCAACCTCCCTATCCCAGTTTTTATAAACCTGAATGTCCTCCTTTGTAAAATTGAAATACTGCTGTCTAACCACCGCAATGTATGGGGGGACCCGAGGGACAAAGTAAAGGGGAAAGATGTGATGCTCACGTTGATTTGGTTCAGTCTGAAGAAGGCATCGGGAGCAGGTAGCATTTTAGTGTGGCCAGTTTATGGTGAAGAACCCCAGGCTCTGAAGAAAGCTATTGGTGTCACCCAGATATCAAACATGTTCCAACATGTGAATGCTTTTTGTTACCTTTGCAAGGTGGGAATTAGACACCCAGATTTTCTTTAGCATAAGTATGCTTGGGCTCCTTCAAAAGGATGTGTGTGCAAGATATTTGTCCATACTCACATGTATATGAATATGTATGTAATTGTCTCCTTCATTGTGTGCTCAGCTATCACTAACAAGATCTCTCAGACAGTTCTCCCAGAATGGGGTTCTGTACTGAGCCTTGAGTAGCAGAGCATTGACCATCTTGTTAACGGCTGTTCAAATTTGGCTCCTGTGCCATCACAGATGGTGAATACTCAACCCATTCACCAGGAAAGCTTCGGGAAAGCTGCTCTCCTTCAAGCTGTACAAATTTCACGTACATTTGCGAGTCAAAGCAAGACTGATTGGTAGGTAAATTAAAATAGGGAAATTAGACCTGGCCTCTTGTTTGGCTCATGTCTGGATGCTCTTTTTGAGGGCTGAGATTTTTTCCCTGCATTTGAACACTAAGCCTCTGTTGTGCAGAAGGAAATGTTTACTGATCTGAGCGTGTCGGGTGACATGTGTGTGATGTAATGGCTGATAATCATTAGTGCTTTAGAAAGGGAGTTGGCTAATTTTTCTCTTTTGCAAAACAGAGGCTCTATTAGGCATAATTTTAAACAGAAAGTGTGTGGTTTGGGGTTTGCTATTCGTACTTTTTCCTGCATTTCAAACTTCCTTCCATTCTGTTTATTTGTGTGGCACTGGTATAAAAAAAGGTCATTTTAAGTCATGTGGAAATCTAAGAGCTTTTTTGTGCATGGCTTTTAAATGAGGGCAGTTTTGGTGCCAACACAAATGATCATGTGATGGATCCCTCCAGGGGCTGCTTCACTCACCGCCCCTGGGAAGGGGAGCAAGGTCCAGCAGATTGAAAAGGTGCAGTTGGGGACCGGATGCTGTGACTGGGCCAGTTCCTTGTGTCACCATTAAAGGGTACGGGAAGTTCTGTTTCCAAAGGCAGTAGAACAGCCAAATGGGGAAACAGTCAGCCATTCAGGCATGAGTGAGGGTCTTAAGATGAAGTAGACTGTAGTTTGTCACAGTCGGATTCTACTCTGGGAACTTTAGCTAAGATGTTCTCAGTAGAACATATGCTTACCAGTTGATTAGATATTAATTACTCACTTTCCACAGTGACAAAATGCCTGTGGTCATTTTACTCTACACCAGTTCACATATTTATTTTATTATTTTAAAACTAAACGAATACAAAATAATTCATCTAATTGAAGAAATCAAGTCTAGAGAGACAGCATTGATAGCCTTGCCTTAGAAGCTTGAGGGCCTACGTTTGAGTCCCCAGAACTCCCATAAAGCCAGGTAGGTACGGTGGTGATCCGAATGTTCCTGCTGTGAGATGGGAGGTGGAGGCAGGAGAATCCTTAGATACCTGTGCAATGGCTGGCCTGGCGTACATAGTGGAGAACAGCAAAGAGATACTGTCTTAAGGTGAGGGTGGAAGACAGCCCGAGCCCTTGAGGTTGTCCTCTGACCTCTACAAACATACTATGGCATGTGTGTGCTTCCCAGAATTCATACACATGAATGCACAAACACACACACACATATATACATGAATACCTGTATATATACACACTCATAGGTACACACAGGCATACACACATATACACATGCACACATGTATATGTACACATGAATACATGCACATAGGCACACACACATGCGCACATATACACATAGTCATACACAGGCACATACACATATATACACACACACATACACATGCACATATATATATATATATACATAGGC
Organism: Rhynchomys soricoides; assembly: GCA_019843965.1. Lineage (NCBI taxonomy): Eukaryota > Metazoa > Chordata > Mammalia > Rodentia > Muridae > Rhynchomys > Rhynchomys soricoides. The sequence goes on from JADRCH010000163.1 coordinate 2,345,159, forward strand.
ACACATATATATACACACATATGCATATAATTTTATGAAATAAAGTTAGCTAATCATGAATTAATATATAGTAAGTTACAAATAATGGCACAGATATATCTATAATAGGCATATTTGTACAGATTTGCAATGAGCAAAAATTGAAGGTGGCATATCGTTTTGGAGTACTTAAAATTCCTTTTAAAAGATTTCTTAGCTGGGCAGTGGTGGTGCACGCCTTTAATCCCAGCACTTGGGAGGCAGAGGCAGGCAGATTTCCGAGTTCGAGGCCAGCCTGGTCTACAGAGTGAGTTCCAGGACAGCTAGGGCTACACAGAGAAACCCTGTCTTGAAAAGATTTCTTTTTAAAATTTTGAATATGTATGTATATGTATATGTATGTATGTATGTATGTATATGTACATGTACATGTGAGTGCAGGTGCCTGTTGTATAGATTAGGGAGTTGCATCTCTGGAGTTAAGGGTGATTGTGAGCTGCCTGGGAAGCAACCCAGGTCCTTTGGAAGAACAGCAAGTGCTCTTAACCACTGACCCATCTCTTTAGCCCCATTGCTTAAAATTATTAAGCAATTTTCTTTTGGATAACAATTTGATGAGAATTAAAATAACTTGTCTACAACAACGTGGATATGCCTTACACTCCTCTATACTTAAAATAGCTGCTAGGGTAAATTTTGTGAGAATGAATTCTTGAGAAAGGGGTACAGCCACAGATTCATGATCTTCATCAATGTTTCTGGAGGATTGGATTTCTTCTCACCTGACTCTAGTCTTAAACTAATTTCTAGACCTCAGTTGTTTAGCGCTTTTGTCTGCTGTTCCACTGGAATTGGCTCCTGCCTTTTTAATCCTCTGAGAGTGACTCGGGCCGAAGGCTGTGCTGGGATGAATACAGGAATTAAAGCAGTGTACCCGTTCCCTGTCGGCCCTCACTGGGTCTCACTCAGACCCGAGAAACATGCAGAACCCTAGCGCAGCCAAGTAACGTTCACTTCATCCACATTGGAGTACAACCTGGACTACAGGCTACAAAGTGTGTCTGAGTAAATACATAGTTGTAGTTAATATCTGTGTGGCTACAGAGTCCAGGCCAGTGCTGTCCAGCAGAAATGTGCCTAAGCCATAGACCTGAGCCATTCATGTGATTCTTAATTTTCTAGATGCTGTATTAAAAGTAAAACGAGACAAGTAATTGTTAGGAATTTGATGTAGCTAGATATGTTAAAGATGCCACTTAAACCTGCAATGAGATGATACTGATACGTTCTACACTTCATTGTGAGCCTTCACAAACCTGGCTTACCTTAGACTTTTACGTTTCGCCTGTTGAGCGGGGCGACTGCCTGCTTTTCTGGATAGCACAGTTCTGCATGGGGGGAATTTATATTATTTCTTATTTTATTACATTTATTGTATGTAAGTATGCATCCATTGGTATGTGCATGCCATGGCAAGAGTGTGGACACCAGGGGCTGGAGAGATGGCTCAGCAGTTAAGAGCACCGGATGCTCTTCCAGAGGTTCACAACTATCTATAATGTGTTGATGTCCTCTTCTGGCATGCAGGTGTATATGCAGGTAGAGCACTCATATATATTAAATAAATAAATAAATAAATAAATAAATCTTTTTTTTAAAAAAGTGGGCATCAGAGGAAAGTTTGTGAAGTTGGTTCCTGCCTCCCATCATATGAGTCTCAGAATTCGAACTCAGGTCTTTGGACTTGGCAGCAATCTCTCTGAGCCATCTTGCAGGCCCCAGTGTCTCTCCTCGATCATTTCCTTTCCTACATTCCTTTCAAATTCTCATCCACAAGCAGCCTTGGGTCCTAGTCCCCTTGTTTTCATGCTGCCTAGTCTCCTTAGACTGGTCAGAAGCTGTGGAGTGCCATTCCTGCTGCTCTTCTCCCCATTGTCTTCTCCACGTGTATTTATTGAATGCACAGCAGGATTATGTAAAGGGACTAAGCATCTTACATTTTCATCAGCTCAGGACCTAAGAAAGCACTGTAGACTTTGGGGTCATTTTGTGGCATCCTCGGAGTGTGATTGACTCGTCAGTATTTGGTGGTGGGGTTCGTTTGTTCTAACTTACAGGGCTTTGTGGGAAGGAGTTAGTTTCAGCCAAGATGTGTATGCAGGAAGCACTGTTATAATGCTACGGCTCACTCCCCTGGGCTTAGAGATGTAGAGCTGATTGACATTAGTGGCAGTAGACCGTCCGCCAAAGGAGAGCTGGGCTGTTAGCATCCCCTTTTAATAACCATCTGGGGTGTTTTACCTCCCTGGGGCCATGCGCATTTCTTATAGATTGAATGCACACCCTTTGTCTGCATGCTCTTCAGTCAGTATTCGAGTGTCTGCTTGCTAGAGCTAGCCTAGATAGTAAGTTTAACATTAGGATTTTATCTCAGTAAGTTTATCAGATTCAGAAATGTGATCTGCAGTGTGGGCTAAAGCACTCAAAGCCAGAAGTGAGCGGCGCACATCTGCGGCTAAACTTTTCTTCTGCTTCTTGTTTGATCTTTTCTTTCTCGTCAGGTTAGCTCTTTGAGATATACTCAGATGTAAGATGTTTCTATTGATGGATCCGTTATAAGAAAATGAGTATTTTACCTTTTTGTGTTGGCGATGAGTGAAGGAACCTAGACGTGACCTCCAGTTTTCTGTAACTGTATGCCAGTTGCTTTCATGTGTTACCCGTTTTCGTATTGGCCCCATCTACCACAATTATCCCTGCATCTGTTTTCTCTAAATTGAGCTCTGAATGGTTTGAATAGTTAAGTAATAATCATTATGTACCTTATAGACCTATCGCCCCTTCCCCCTCCTTCCATCCCTTTCCCAGGTCTTTTTGGTCCCACTTTAAATAAAGGAACACAGAGCCTGTTTCCAAAAGACATAATTTTGTGATCTTTCACAACAGAGAACTGTGCCCTCTTTAGGAGAACGCCTGTGTACAGCTTCACTTTGCCTAAGTCTAGTTGTGCTTTTCTGTGTGAGGGACCTCATGACTCAGCGAACCACTTAAAGTATTAGTGTAATCCAGGTTCCAAGGTGAAAATGACTTAATATAACTAAAAGAAATTCCATTTACATATTTAATTGGCATTAATTTGAAAACTTTCACTCTTTCTGAAAGCCATAAATGGAATGTTATTCATTAAGATCAGCAGGTATTCAGCATCTGACTTCACTGTCTCCTAGTGTGTGTGTGTTTGTGTGTGTGTGTGTGTGTGTGTGTGTGTGTGTGTGTAATCCAGGGCCCAGGGAGCTACATACATAGTTTTAAAGTTTCCTTTTAAATGATTCCCCTAAATTCCTATATCAGGATATTAGATTTCAGGGAAATCCTACCTTCCATCCAAACTTGCTTGGGTGATTCTTCAGCCGCTGAGCCATGCTCTGTGGAAGTAATCGATATTTATGGACTGTATTCTTCCATCTTTTACCAGACCTTGTGCACATGAGCTAGGTAGGCATCTGACCACTGCCACTGAGTTACAACCTCAGCTCCGACTTCTTAACTTATTATAGAGGTTTGTAAGTGGGTTTGTCCTTGGTAAGTGGAAGCCTTGGTCTCAAAAGTCCCACCAGTCTTGATCTTTACTATCAAACATGTCATGTGCCTAATTAATCCATTAGATAAGAGTCATCACAGTTCTCTGCAGGTGTAATCTGGTTTTGCCTTCTAGTCCAAGGCCTTTTTGGGACCTATTGTCTGTCACGTTAGCTCAACACTCATTATGATCTTCCAAGATTTCTGAAGTATAAGTCTCTGGTCTTTCCAGTCTCAGCTCCTGTACTCTAGAAACTATGCTGGTCAAGATAGTTTATCCTCTTAAGGGACCAAGATACCACCACCCAAAGGAATGAGAGGACTAAATGACATGTCTGCCTCTTGTTTTCATTTCCCTTTGGAGTTAAATTCTCTCACCATCCCAGAAGTTGCCAAGTTGGCTAGGCTGGGGTCTCACAAGCCCCAGAGGCTAACCTGTCTCTGCCACTGCAGCAATGGGTCACAAATGTGTTGGATGGACAGAATGGAGTGCTATACATCTGAAATTTCTTTAAAAGTAATTTTTTGAATATTCTGATTACAAAAGTGTTAAATAATTGAGGTGATAAATATTTTAGTTACCTTCATTTATTCATTACTTTCATGTATGAAAATCACAGTACCACTTTGGACCCTGTATATACATCTAAGCATCAGAAAAGTAAGTAAGGGGGTAGAGAGATTCTTGTAGTGCACCCTAGTTTTGTTCCTTGTACCTTCATAGTGGCTAACAACTGATGGTAACTCTAGTTCCAGGATATATGATGCCACCGTCTGGCCTCCGTGGGCACCAGGCATACCTGTAGGGAAAACACTCATACACATAAAATAAAAAGAAATTAAACTTGTTTTAAAAGTAAGTAAAATTCTAAACAACTTTGTTGAAATCTAATTTGTACACCAAAACACATTATTCATGTACTGTTTGAAGATTTTAAATAATTTTTAAGAGTAGTACATCCATTACTATAATTCAGTTTTAGAAGGTGACTATTTTCCTAAAAGCTCCTTTGTTCTAATTGCCCTTAATCTTCTGTCCTACTTAAGTGTGTGCCAGTTCACTTTCTATACGGTGGAGTTTACGAGATTCTTCATATAAATGGAATAAAAAGTGGTGTCTTTTACAGCTGGCTTCTTTCAGTTCCCACAGTGCTCTTGTGGTTCATCTGTCACGTAGCAGGTGTCAGGAGCAGCTTCCTTTTCACTGATGAGTGCTCCTGCTGCATTGATATCCTGTTTTCACAGTTTTGGTTTACCCAGTCACCGACTGATAGACTAGCTGTTTCGAGCTTCTCCTCAACGGATCAATAACGCTGTTGAGAGTGTTTGTGTGTAGTGTCTGGATATATGCTATTACTTATTTATTAAGTAGGTGGTTAGGAATAGAGTTGCAGGGCCAGGCAACCTTGCACGCCACTCCCGTCCAGTCACCCCACGTGCTTTCCTGTCTACAGTCTCAAGCCCTTTGCTTTCGCCTTCCTTTCCTTCAGGCACACAGGCTCCCCAGATCTGGTCCTTTTCCTGCCCATGCTTCCAGACTCCTGCATAACCTCCTGCTTCACCTCCTCCATTCATCACTTTCATTTGTCTGACCCAGTCAGCAGTCACCCCAAGCACTCCTCTCTCACACTACTAGGAGACAAAGCTGATCCCACATGCTGAAACCTGAGCCTTTGGGAATGCCACTCCTGAGTCACTGGAACCAAATATAACAGAAGCAACTTGAGGGTGGAAAGATGTCTTTGGACTCATCATCGAGAGGGTGCAGTTCCTGATGGCAGTGGGACATGGCAGGGCATGACAGCTGGAACACAAGGTTAGGGCTCCTCACATTTTGGAGGACCAGGGAGCAGAGATCCAGGACTGGAAGCTGGGCAAGGCTATATCCATTATAGGTCCACTATCTATACCTCCTTCCTAAAAGGTGGCATACTTCCCCCACACAGTACCTCCAGATGTTCAGCAGAATGGCCAAGTACTCAGGCACTTAACCCCGTGGGGACCTTTCATGTTTAGTGCCTACTGCTAACCATGGTGGAACTCGCCCATCTCTGCTCTTAGCTGTTTTGTGCTTCTTCTGTCTCAAAGATCATTCGTTAAGATGAGCCTCTTTTTAAGCCCTTGTAAACTGGCCTCTTGAAAACTGGTTGAGTGGTCAGCTTCGCTGATCATCCTGGTCTCTTCCTTTGCTTCTTTATTACACCCTAACACTGGTTGAGGCCTCTCTTTTAGATCTGCTTTTAGAAGTGGCCTGTCCCCCTCTGTGTTCATCCGCATGTCTAGTAAGAATGGCCTGCTTTTATGTTCTCTCCTTTCTTATATCTCATTGACATATCCACGTCAAGTTGTGGTTAAATGGAACCCATAATATGGGATGTGCCTGCTAACAACTATGAATTACACAGCAGTACTGTCAACTGTAAGCTTGATGCTATACTAGAGATGTCCAGACTGTCTCCTTTGGCATGACTGAAACTCTAAACTCATTATATAGCAGCTCCCTAGGTCCCCGTCCCCAGCTCTAGCAGCCACCTTCCTTTGTGTTTTTATGACTCTGACTTCACTGGTCAATTTATATGCTGCCATTATACAGGTATACCACTTCTGGCCTTGGACCCATCCCCCTTTTGTGGGATCGGCAATCTATTTTCCATAGTGACTATGTTTATATTTACCAGACATATAAAAGGATTCTGATGTGTGCATATCATCTCAGTAATACTTCGTTTATGGAGGTTTTTTTGGTGGGATTAGCAAACTGTTTTCCATAGTGACTATTTGTTTATATTCACCAGTTATATAAAAGGGTTCTGATGTGTGCATATCATCTCTGTTACACTTAGTTTATGAAGTTTTGTTTGTTTGGGAGAATAATTATGTAATCAGATGTGGGCTGATACTCTGACAGGTATTAAGTGGTATTTTATTGTGGTTTCATTTTTTCCTGAACAATTAGTGATATTGAACAACTTCTCACGTAGATGCTGTCCCTCCTCCAGTTTTAACTGGGTGGTATTATTTTTATTATTGGATTGTTGGGTAATTTCCTAACCCCTCATCTGATGTTCACTTGACTTGCTGATTTCCTAAACCAACCTCAGCGGGGTTTTACTAGTGACTGTCATATTTAGTAGGCTGTGCTCACACCTAGGTTAGAAAGAGCATGTGCTGAGCAGGCACCAGAGCTCTCCCTGATGCTTTATGTGTGTTGAGGTTTGCTCTGTTGCTATGTTCTGTAATATTAAATACTGGCCCTGGTTGCCTCAGGGATGAGAAAACACACATGCGTGCGCGCGCATCCCCCCCCCCCCCAAGTAATGCTATGTGACATTGCTCCTTAAATTAAGACTGTTGGTTAAATAAAGATGCTGGTGGCCTATAGCTGGGCAGAAGAGAGGTAGATGAGGTTTCGGTTCCTGGACTTGAGGTGGGAGGCAGAGACTGTGAAGAAGAAGAGAAGGTGAAGAGGCAACAAGGTGCTATGTGGTAGGTGAATCATGAAAACATGGCTGTGAGGGCTGGCCAATTGGAGTTAATAGCAGGCCAGATGGAACCTAACAAGTTATGACTCGGGGATATTGATAGGGACGAAGACATCAGTAGCCTAGCAGGTAGATTCTGCCCAGCTCTGGAGCTTTAAAGGCTTGTCATACATATAAAGGTTTTGTGTCTCTCTATCTGGGAACTGAATGATCAAAGGTGGAGTAGAAACTCCTGATTGAGATTAAAAATTTCCTGCAACAATGTGAGTTGGCTTGAGGAATCCATTCTATGTGTGAACCTCTTAGCCAGGTCTGGCAATCTTTGTTCTTGTTCTCTTCCTTCCCCCACTCCCATAATACTTAATGATTGTTTTCTGTGGGTGATAGCGCCTAAGAAGACTGTGTCATCGCCACACGCATCCAGGTCCAGGTGTACATATTGCTTCTTCCTTAGAGAGTTGACCTAAAAACAGCTACAGATGTTAAATACGAGTTTTAATAAAAACAATTTTTCTTATTTTGAATAAACTTCTCTTGCCCTGATCAGAATTCCCGATCAGAAGAATCATGGTGTATATTATGGTAAAGGCTAACAGTGATTCAGATGACCTATAATGCAGTAGGTTGTGAAACAGCCTCCAACATGGGCATCTAAGCTGTCCAGCCACACCCGGCTCCTGCCTGGCTCCTTCCTCCACAGCATCCTTTAAATTAGAGGGAGCCATGTAATAATCCTGCTCACAATATCCCAATTTCTTTAAGCTTTATGAGCTAAGAACAGCATTTAATGTCATTTGTTAATTTGTTGTAATTTGGGACCACAATGAAAAACATTTTTTAGAGTGACTTTGACACATCATTTATGCAGTTGGAAACCTTGTGTTAAGGAGAAGCATATTGGCACGCACTCAGTTAGAAAAGCAGGTGTGATTCTATAGAAGGTTGAATTTAGGTTGTGCCCACGAGAGTGGCCCACTGAAGAAATTTAAAATTTTCCTTTTTTCTTGACTTATATACTCTGAGTATAAAGCAGACTGTATATATACATATGGGAATAATTAAATACAGAGATTCAGTGGGTTGTTAGCCAGAAAGGATGCCTGAAATATGTGGATAAGCTTGGATATTTGTTTAATGTTAATTGGAATATTGGTTTTCAGTTAAAGATGCCAGATCTGTAGGAAAGTAATTGGATTTAGCTTCCTTTTTAGCAAACTACTTCAAATCCCAGAAGTGTTCCACATCCGAAACCAATCTTTCTTGATTGTATCAAGTCTACTCCTAAGCAGGACAAGGGTTGACATAGGTTTCTAATACTGACGTATTTCTTGACAAGGTTGCCTTGGCAACCTTGTTTCTTGGCAAGGCTGCCTGTCCAGCCTTCATGCTTGGGCACACTGCACTCTCCAGGGTTAGGATGTAAACCCATCTTGAGATAAGCTACACAGTCTCTCCTCCTACACAGTTGTGAGTAAGTTGAGCTACTGACCATTTCCCAGGAAACAACACAAATCGATGAATTAGCTCTAATAAGTCCTGTATACATTTCTTATAATCTTGTGTACATGTGCACACACACACACACAATATATATATATTTATATAATATATAATAATATATAAAATATAATATAATATATATATATATTAGAAAATGCATTTTGTGTGTGTGTGTGGTTTTTTTAAGTGGTTTTTGAGTCTTGACAGTCTCCAGATGTTGGAGCAATAGGTGTTTGGGGTTAGTTAGCAAAACGCCTCATAAAAATAGAGCATTTGATCACTGAGAGGCAGTTAATTCAGTGGCAGGTTAAGTAAGTGTGCTAGTAGAGATTCACTGGAGGCTTAGTATATATGAAATCCTTTGCAGCTGGAAAAGGTATGTAGAGGTATTTGTTACGATGGCTTTAGCCTCAAAGAGCATGGCTTTTTAGTGTAGATAACAATTGGGAAGATAGGCCCATGTTTTCTTCTAGTCTAATCTTTTACCATTGAATATTATTACTTAAGAATTCCAAAGATGCTATGGTACCTGCCAAGTGAGATATAAGGTTGTTGAATGTCTTTTGGTATAATAAATAATAAATCACATGGCTGATATCAATAGTGACTGTGGTGGTTTGAACAATAAATGGCCCCTGTAGGCTCTGATATTTGAACATTTTGTCCCCAGTTGGTGCCCCCGTTTGAGTAAGTTTAGGATCTGTGGCCTTGCTGATATCAGGTGATAACGATGCCACTGAGAACAAGCTCTGAGAGCATGAGGCTTACCCACTTCTTTGCTCTCTGCTTTATACACTCCCAGTCCAAGAAGTGAGCTTTGGGTTTTCTGTGCCTGCCGCCCTGTGTGCCATTTGTATTCATGCCTGTGCTTTGCCATGCTGCCCTCAGATCCCTTTGAAACCGTGAACCTCAGTGAGCTGTCCTCTCTTGGTTATCTTGCTCATGGCGTTTTGTCCAGGTGACAGAGAAGCAAGCAATACCGTGACTGACAGGAGCTCTGTAGATAATACTGTGTCATTCCAGTGTGGGGCTTTTGTTTGTTTGTTTTAGGACCTGTCTTGTTAGAAGAGTTCACAGCCTTGCTTCTGGGCTGTGTTTCTTCCAGGTCCTTAAACTCTTTAGCAAGCAACCACTGCATGTTTCAGTTGATAGAGATTTCTTTTCAGTCTGTTTCTAGTCTGTCTCTGGTTAAGATTAACTGCTAGCCCTGATGTGTTGGCCTTTGTGTCTTTGTGCGTAGCACAGAGCTTGGAGTACAGTTACCCACGAGATGGGAGATACTTATCATGTGTTTGTGGGAGTCACTGGTTCTTCCAAGGGAAGTTGGTATTTTGTCTGGGAGGTTTTGGAGGTTTGCCTTCCATTTCTGCCGATAATTTTCTCTGGGGCAAGACAATTATTTTGCTAGTGACACACGCACTCTCCTTTACAAGTTGCCTACCTCTATTTGTTCCCACTCCTGGGACTGAGCAGTCACTGTAGGTACTGTGGGCGATCTTCCACCACTGTGACTGTATTTAACTATCAGGTTATTTCAGCACTCTGTTTTGCCACTGTGGAAGTTTTATGATCCCTTTGTGTTCACTAAGTGATTATCTTGGAACAAGAATAGGTCCCATCATCTTTCCCATGTTAAGGAAGTTAGAGACATTTGAAAACTTTACACTTGTCCCATTTGAGATAAATTATTTGTTACATTGCAATTAGGTTTACATTTATTCTTCTAAGCACATCTTCCCATGAGTGTTCTAATCAGAGGACTAGGCACAATGTTATAAAATATCCAAAACCAAAAATTGTTTAAGAGCTGTTGACTAACAGTGATATTATTTAATAGACAATGTACACCAAGCACCTAGAAAGAAAAAGTAAGGTTTTTTTTCCAGTGAATTAATGTTTTTGGACACTTCCTTACCAACACTAGGCAATGGGTTAAGCTGACAGTGTCTGTAGCCGTTAGTCACCTCCTGGTCCAGCTGAGACATAGTTTCCAAAGGTAAGGTGTGGGGAACCCAGCATTTCTAAAGCGCTTGACGCCTTCAAACGCTCTATTCTCAGCCATTTTAACTTTCTTATTTCCCCCTAGGTAGAGAATGCCTGGTAAGTATAAATAATGATTTAATCATTTCATTGTTATGAGTTAATTTGAAGCCAACTCTGATGGCACATTCCTTTGTAATCCCAGCACTTGGGTAATTGAGGCAGGAGGATTGCAAGTTTGAAGCCTCATTGAGCTATATAGTGAGATATTATCATTAAGAAAATGATTTCTTGTCTTTGGCTGGGCTTGCACTTGGTTTGTTCTTGGCTTTTCTTATGTTTGAGTTGCATCATCAAGTCGTTTATGCGTTCTTTCTGGTTTTAAATGCCCGAACTTAGAGCTCAAATTTTCCCCTACAGGATGGATTTCAATGTTTTAGTGTGTGATGTTTTAATTTTATTTAGTTCCTGAATATTTTTATTTTATTCCTGATTTCTTCTTTGTCTTATTCCCCATTCAGTACTGAGATTGTTTAATCTTTGTTGGTTGATATATTCCAAGGGATTTGTTTGCTGTTAATTAAGTTTATTGCACCATGGTCAAATAGAATAGCTAATTTAAAGTTTATTATACCCTGATCAGATAGAATACACAGAGTTATTTAAATATTTTTTAATTTGTGAGGATTTTTTTTTTGGTCATAGGATGTGGTCTATTTTAGAAAAGCTTCAATGTTCTTGAGCAGAATGTGTATTCTTCAGTGTTTGGGTGGAATATTCTGTAGGTTCCAATCTATTAAGCCCATTTGATGTATGGTATCAACTAATTCTGATGTTTCTCAGTTTATTTTGGTCCAGATGACCTGTCTATTGGAGAAAGTTAGGTATTGAAATCAACCACTCTTAATGAGTTGGAGGTAATTTTATTCAGTTCTTAAGCCTTGGCTTGTCTTCATCATTTCCACCAGCCTTATGTTTATGTTGCCTTGGATATCACTTTAGTCATCTATTTCCCATGTTTTAGTTACTGTCCTATTGTTGTGAAGAGCCATCATGACCAAGAGAACCTATAGAAGAAAATATTTAATTGTGGGTTTGCTTACAGTCTCAGAGAGTCAGTCCATTATCATGGCAGGGAGCATGGCTGCAAACAGGCAGGCAGTGATGGTGCTGGAGAAGTAGTGGAGAGCTTTACCTCCTGATCACAGGCAGCAAGCACAGAGAGAGACACTGAGCTTTTAAAGCCTCAGAGCCCAGCCCCAGTGACACACTTCCTCCAACAAGGCCACAACTCCTAATCCTTCTCAAACAGTTCTGCTCCCTGATGACTAAGCACTCAAATATATGAGCTTATGGGGAACATTTTCATTTAAACTACCAACTCCTTAAATACTTAATTTCATTGAGGTATTTCTTTCTGTCTACTTTAAACTTCTTGAATTCATTAATGAAGTTTATTATTGTTCTTCTAAATTCTGTGTCCTTGGGTTCATCTAGGTTATTCTCATTGGCAAACATTTCTACAGGACTGGTAGGTTTTAGAGAGGAGATACTGGATATTATTTATATTTTTGTGATGAGACCTAGGCAGGAAGGCTACTTTTGTTAGTTCTGTTTATGATATGGACAGAGCAGGTTGGGGAAGAAGAGTGCTGTGCAGGCAGGTTGGGTCTAGATGTTGGGAATGACTTAGGTTGAATGAAGTCAGGTGGGCACAAGACACTGGGAGTGTACAGGATGTGTGTACATTCTTGGGATATGGGGTAGACCTAGCTGGGTGGAGAGGTTGGATGTGGCATGGTAGGAATCTGTTGGTTGGTGGTTAGACATCACAAGTCCTGGTTGAAGTCTAGAGATTGGTTATGGTGCAGGTGAGAGTGGCCAGTCTAGGTTAGGGTACTGGATGTGGGACCCAGCCTCTCTTATTGGATCTGGGAATATTAGATATTGTTAGAATATGTTTCTTAAATCTATATAGTGTGGTTATTTATGCCAAAATTAATATAATTAATTTTCTGATATTGTATTATTCATTTCCTTTGACAACTTTACTGTTGTAAATATTGCTCAGTGAACTTCTTTGGAGTTAAAACTTGGCTCATTATTGACCATTTCCTTGGGTAAGTTTCTACTGTGGACTACCTGTTTCAAGGTAAATGTATTTGCAAAGGCATCTGACGTATGCTTCTTTACAGAAAGGCTATGCCAGGTTTCTTTTGTGCAGCAACAGTTGAGCTCAGCTTTCTGCCAACATTGGAGGTTATTTTGTTTTGTTTTGTGATGGAGTCTCTTGTCATCTCCTCTGGCCTCTAGCTGGTTATATAGCACCTGGTCTTCTTTCCTCCACCATATGCTGGAATTGCAGGGGTGAGCCACCATCCCTGACTTAGGACTATTACTAAACAAAATCAACAGATGGCATTTTGCCAACTTAAAGTTGAAAATGGTATCTCATACTTTGAGTGTGACTTGGCAGTGTGGTTCACCTGTTCCTGCTCTTGGCTAACACTGAGATGAGCTATTGTTCTTTTAATTTTTAATTTTTTTTTACTTATTAATTTGAGTTCATTTTTTAAAGCTCTGTATTAGATGTAGGGATTGTGTTTGAGGCTCTTACCATTAGTCTAAGTCCAGTTTTTCTCCCATTTAAAAAAAAAATTAGAATTATTTATTTACTTAAGAATGTTATCTTAAAGGATTAGGTGTAACAATATTATAGACAAGCAGAGACATACATGTTAGTGACTATCTGATGAACAGGAATAATTTATTGAATTAAGCTAAACTTTCCACTCAATAATTCGTTTTACTTGACCTAAGAAGAATGAGGAGATTTTATTGTTAGGTCATCATGTTCTAGGTAGTGTTCTACTAGCACACATGAGAACTGTAAACTGTGTACTGCCAAGAAGCAAGGAAAACAAACCCGTAGTGTTTGGAGCTGGGCAGTGGTGGTGCACGCCTTTAATCCCAGCACTTGGGAGGCAGAGGCAGGTGGATTTCTGAGTTCGAGGCCAGCCTGGTCTACAGAGTGAGTTCCAGGACAGCCAGGGCTACACAGAGAAACCCTGTCTTGAAAAACAAACAAACAAACAAACAAAACAAACAAACAAACCCGTAGTGTTTGAAGAGAATGGAAAAGATGAGGATTTGAGGAATTCTCTCTAATTACACACCTTGGGATGCTATCTCTTTCCATTGGTTGGTTCTGTGAGATAACAAGTAATCTAAGATAAATACTGCTTTGTGGCTCGGTCTGATGTTAGTGGGCGTCTGTTTCATTTCAAAGACTCCTGCAGGGTGCAGGATTCACAGAGCAGGGTGGTTTTCTGTAAGCGCCACCATTGCAGTCACAGAAAGCTTTCTGTTGGTGGCAGCACTCGTGACCTCAGGGATAACCAAGTTAAACAAGTATAAGGTGTCCGTGTGCTACCAAAGGAGAACTGCAGAAGGTGTGGGGATGGCAGCCACCTGTCATAGGTTTAAAGTGACAAGATGGAGCGGAAATGACAGATGCAGAAATAAAGGTTAAAAGGAAGTGAGGGACACAGCACGTCCAGTTAGAGAAAGCAAGCATCTTACCCGCTGGGGTCCCACCCGAGCCTTTCACATGCTTGGCAAGAGTTCCAATACCGAGCATTATTCCCAGTGCCTAAAGACACATTCAGTTAAGGCTTTTCTAGTAGATATTATTGAGAATGCATGGACACACTTAAGAGGAAATGTAGAGAGCTTTTTAGAGGCCCAAATTTGGTTATCGTTTGCCTGTTTCATGCACTTGTATTATAAATTTTAGTCAATTTTATATCTATTTCCCTCCCGCTGGGATCCCTTTCAATGAGTCCTTCTCCCTCTCTGTGCCCTTGTTTGTGTATGTGTGTCTCACTGAGTTTAATTAATTAACGATTTCCCTGGGTGTGGGTGAGAAGGTATTTAGTGGATAAGGCTAACTTATCTTTGGCCCCACTGACAGAGAGAGAGAGAGAGAAAGAGAGAAAGAGAGAGAGAGAGAGACAGAGACAGAGACAGAGAGACAGAAAGAGACAGAAACAGAGGGAGACAAAGTCAGAGAAAGACACACAGAGAAACACACACACACACACACACACACACACACAGATCTCACAATGGGATTAATTGCAATACTCCATTTTGGAGGGAAAGGGCCTCTGGGACTCTCCTTTACCCATGATGAACTATTGATAGGCCGTGTCTCGTGCAGATAACAGTGGGTGGTGTAAACTCATGAGTGTAATAGCTAAGTTGTGTCCAGAAGGTAGTATCTTGGGTCACATCTCCCCATGTTTGACATTTCCCCCTCCCGCTGGTATCCCTAACAATCTGGGGAAGCTGTAATTGTCTCTGCTGCAGCAGAGAGCTCTGCAGTCACTTATACTTTGAACTGTGGTCAATACATTAACCATCACCTGCTGCAACAGAAAGCTTGTCTGATGAAGGCTAGAGACAGTACAGATCTGTACATATAAATGTGAGTGTTTCAATATACAACTTTTAAGTGCATGCATGGGAGGCAGAGGAAGGTAGATTGCTGGAGTTCAAGGCCAATGTGGTCTACTTAGCGGGTTGTAGGCCACTCAGTTACATAGTGAGATCCTATCTCAGAACAGAACAAAAGAAAACAAAACAAAAACCTGAAAACAAATAGAGGCTGGAGAGCTGGCCAGCTGTTAGGAGCACTTAGTGCCCTTATAGAGGACCCAGATTTATGTCTCAGCACTCACATGGTGCCTCACATCCACCCATAAAATTCAGTTCCAGGGGGTCTGATGCCATCTGATGGCCTCTGTGGGCACTGCATGAACATGGTGCACAACATGCATGCAAAAATATTTGTACACGTAAAATAAACCTAAAGAAATCTTAAAATAACAAATAACAGCAGAAATATTTTTAGTACGTAGAAGGCAGTTTGGCCAGATTTACAGATGCAAACATGCACTCCCTCCTGTAGAGTGGGCCTCAATCTCAATCTGAAAGTGGGTTGTTGCTCCTGAGACTGTTGTGCCACTTGCACACTAGAGGGCGTCTCTGAAGCTCTTGGTCTAATTCCAGTGCTTGAGAACCTTCCTCTACTTGTGCCGTCGTTACACTGGACCGTGTATTGTTGGAACTCTTGCTCCCATTCTCAGTTTTTAAGTAACTTCCTCCAGTTTGTCATGGAGCCTTATAATGTTATAATCTTGTACACGTGATTTTGTGAACTCAAGCGACAGGAAACTGTAGTCAGCATGCATTAAGAGAGTTTTGTCTTGCTTTTCCATCCCAAACACAGCACTTTATAGTAGAACATTTCACAAAACATACTTGGCTCCGCCCTGGCTTAGAATACACATGGTTATCACCTTCTCCTTAGAATTTCTTGCTTTTCTTCTTGCCCCGGGGTAGCTGCCACTACAATGGCTACTTTTCTAAAACAGGCTTCTGTGGCATCCAGGGAGTCTGTGGAGCCTCTTGCACCATCTGTGCAAGAATGGGAAGGCCAGTCTTCAGCTGAATAGCTCAAAGATTTTGTATTTTGGCATCATTTATTGGGCATCATTTATGATTTTAGTTATTTAAAGAAGTTTGTAAACCATTGCTCTAGCTAGAATTTTGCAGGTTTGCTCACAAGGCTTACTCCCGCATGGTATGTCTTGCCCTGGGTGACAGCCTTCATGGCTTTGCTTTAATACTCCCAAAGTAGCAGAAGGGTAATTTTGTCTTTAAGAGCAGCAGCAGAAGTTGCGTCTATCTTCCTGATGAAGCGTTAGAAACAGGGGCTCAGTAGTAAAGTACATGTCTATGAGGACCTCGGTTTCTCTTCAGGACTGTCAAAACAAAAGAAAATTCCAGTGGACTAATACCATTTTGTTGTTTTTTAACATATTATTAATAGTTGAAACAATTAGAAAACTAAAACAAATGAAACAAACAAAACCCACTTTTCTTGAAAAGCTGCCAACCCTCCGTGTCTGCTTTCTTCAGTGTGGTCAGGTTGACGGTGGATCCTGCTTCTGTGTAGTTCTCATGACCTTTGGGCTCTCCTGGCACTGACCTGGCTTCACATATCACACTTCCCAAGATGTTGTACAGCTAAAAAAGATGTGTGTGTGTGGGGGGGCAAGTAGTCTTTTGTCTATCGATAGAAGTTTAAAGCAAACTGTAGATTTCAGGGTTCAGAACCTGCGACTAACCAGTATAGACCTTGAGGGATGGGACTGTGATTGTCTAGGGATAATAGTTATTTGATCCTTTAGCGTGTTTTGTTTTATGGTATTTTTGGTTTTTGGTAACAGTACCTTGATATGCAGCCCAGGTT
Organism: Rhynchomys soricoides; assembly: GCA_019843965.1. Taxonomy (NCBI): domain Eukaryota; kingdom Metazoa; phylum Chordata; class Mammalia; order Rodentia; family Muridae; genus Rhynchomys; species Rhynchomys soricoides. Next base: position 2,361,998 of record JADRCH010000163.1, read on the forward strand.
GATGGAAGCTCACAACCATCTTGTCCTTGGTCTAGCTCATGATGGTATTATGAGTGGTCACCTTCATGCCTGTTATCCTAAGCCCGTCACATGCCAGGCTGCTGAATTGTGACAGGTGTCTATATGAGGTCACTGAGGCCACAGCAGTAGCCAAAGCAGACAGTCTTTATCACCGTGGTGTCCACCAGCTAGTGGAACTCAAGCACATCTGTAGTTTACAGACATTCTAGCTGTAGAAAGCTCTGGCACCAGGGCACGTGAGGGACTGCAGGGAGGAACGGACAGATCGCCAGTTGTCTTTTTGCTTTTGACCCTGAAGCCCCAGAGTCCACTTTTCCTTTGTGTGACCAGGGGAGTAGGAATATTGGGTCCACTGGTTCTTTAGGAAAATCTTTCATTTATCTGCATTGGCTCAGTAGCTATTTGTTCAGGACCTTGGGCAGGGGACAGGAGGAGGAGAAAATATATTTGAAGGGGTCGCTCTCCTCAAGAGTTTAGTCAGGAAGATGAGGTGTGCACTCTGGAAGCCACAGTAGGCGCAGCATTTTGTGGCTGAGTTTTAGATTTGAGGTCAAGTCCATAAAGGTATTTTAGGATGAGTAATATACTAAGCCACTTACAAAAATATTGTTTTTTATTTCACATTTCAAATATATACCAGTTGAATTCCATTTTCACACATAGTAGACCAAATGAGTTTTTTGAGGACTCTTCTGTGAAAGAAATAACATTTATAGCATTATCTCTCTGGGAGAAATTTCTTTTATGGTATTAATGCCTTGCTCACAAACACACTGAGAATGTGGTAAAGTCAGGGAATTCCTCCCCTTAGCATTTCCTAGTTCTCGATTGGTGACTTTCAGTCTTCTCCTCTGTATAGACCTGCTTTCAATATGTTTCAAGGTCTATTAGCAGGTAATTTCCATCCCGCCTCCTATTCTGATTACCTGCGTTCTGGGCTTCTCGACATTTCCCAGGTTCCACCCCGGCTCTGAGGCAGATGCCAGGAGTGGTTAGCAAAGCCTGTCAAAGAATTAAGTGTTAAATATTACTTATATTATTAAGTGTTAAGTATAGAATTAAGAACACTAGTGCATGCTTGTCTAGGGGAAGCACCTTCCCAGGCCTCTGTGCCAATCAAAGTGAGTTCTTCCTTTTTACTTTTGGAAACCAATGTTTTAGTGCCGTTTCTTTCTCCGCATGATGAGGAGAAATCAGTGGTGGAATCTGTACTGATCTGTGTTCACTCTTTCATTGTGGGTACTTTCTTTAGTAAGGTTATGCTGTCTGATGGAGAGACTACATGAAGCACTGGACACTCACTGCTAGGTCCTAGATTTGTGAGTATCCTGGCATGGTACCTAGCACACGTAAGTTTCTTTACAACTCGTACATAATATTATGAATGCATTTAGCCTCTGAAATCTGCTGGTCTGGAGAGTAGCAAGGTGCTGATTTCTTTGGATGCTTCAGGAGATCTGTACATATGTGTCAGCCCTAAGGGACACATCTGGCAGAGCACGTCATTGGGACATAGCCTGTGTCTACTGCGGAGAGACTTCTGGCTAGCTGAAGGCTAATGGGTGTGTTTTCACTCTTGGAAATGAGAACAAGAAGTGGCTGCTAAAGAGCACGTTCTCTTGGGAAACAATTGATGCTGCAGCTTGCCCTGCTGGTGATCCGGTCTCTCCCTTTCCCTTTACCCTTCCCCTTCCCCTTCCCCTTCTCTTCCCCTTCCTTCCTTCCTTCCTTCCTTCCTTCCTTCCTTCCTTCCTCCATTTTCTTTCCTTTTCTGTGCCAGGTTTTAGTGTTGGAGCTGGGTCACGAAGGGTCTTTTCACAGTGGAAGCCATTTTCACTCAATTAATTGGATGAAAACAAAGGCTGATTTCATGCCCTGTGGTTATTGCTTCACCAGCAGGAGACAGGGATTGAGTTTCAGGCTCCAGGGCAGCAGAGACCTAAGGTGGTGGTCTACATGGAGAGAGCTCAGACTGAAAGCATCTTGTAGCCACCTTTCTGGTTGACTTAATAATAGATTAGGGCTGAAGGCACGGGGTGATGGTGAGGAGCTTCTCTTCCCCGGGCTAGAGGATAAACTTGGGAAGCATGCTAGCGAAATTCCTAAGAGGCTTGATCTCGCCCAGCCTTTTAAAAAAGAGCAACCAACAAAAACCAACAGTGAGCAGGCAGAACCAGTCTTTCATGTTATTATGGGCCCACTTAGTGGGCCAACAATGCCCTGAGCCTGAAGCAGTTAACAGGCATACCCTGCAGTGCTACTCTTATTTTCTGCCTCCTGTAGCACTCAACAAAATCCCATTATGCAAGCGAGTAGCATTACACGTTAAAAAGTTCATTTGTTCTGCATTCCGTTAAAATTGCACATTTTCCCGTGCAGTGGTCCTCCCATCTTGCTCAAACCTATAATTTGAGCTCACACCATGGTGAAGTCTTAAGTGACCTTCCCCCTTGTTACCTTAATTATGCCCCACCATGTGGGCTGTGACAGTGGCTTAGCTATGTGCTAGTTAATGGAAATACCTGCCACTTAGAAAGAAAAATGTGGGCTTGGAGCTTTAATTAAATTATACATCAATGGTGAGATAAAATAATGCGTTGTTGAGAAAAATGAACTTCAGAAATGACTTTTTTTCTTTGACGTCACTAATAATTATTAAGTTGATAGAAATGGGAGCTTGTTCAAAAGTATCAAGTTGTTTCTTTATAAATGTAATAATTTTTGAGTTAAATCGATGCCACCTTATTATGTAAATATTTTAGAGTTTGTGATGAAGAATGAATGCAGGATGTCTTTAAGCCAGGTTTTAATGGTAATGGTGTGATATAAGTGCCTTCCCTTATTTGATTATAAATATGTTTATTTTTGCAAAATTATGTGGAGTAAATAGCAAACAGCTTTAAGGAATAGAGTCTCACAAACTAGGTTATGTCCCTTAGATGTAGTGGACACTTTGTTTAGCCTGCCTTTAGTCAATTACTTGTCTAATCTAGTAACAGTCAAGTTTAGTGAGGATATTACTGATAATTACAGATTTTATGCTCAATACCAGAGTATTGGACACATAAAACCTCTCTGATTACCCTGGGCTAGTGTAGGCTGGTTAATTTATTTCCCAATGTTACATCAAAGGAAAAAAAAAACCTGTAAGGGCAGGTGGGAGACATAAACAGATACTAAAACTGGTGGGTGTTTTTGGTATGAAGAGGTTTGGCTTAGCTAATTCACTGAAGGGAGGAATAGGGAGAAGGCTAGAATGACCCGCTCAGGTCTTAACTGCTCATAGATGAGATGGGACAAGAGCCGGGGGTCGCAGTGCAGCTCGGTGTGCTTGACAGAGATTCCAGGGTCCCATGAGCCCATCTTTGTGGCTGTGGGCAGGTTGTTGAAGCCCTGAGGCCCCATCTCCTTCTCTGTAAGCTGGGATGCCTTTCCCACCGGGGCTCTGATGATTTCCTGTGACCATGGATCCCTAAGTGCTTAACAAGTAGGATTATTCTCTTTGGCAGGCCAGTGACTTCCCTAAGACACAGAGTTGCTTTGTAGAAGCCATTCACAAAAACAAGCAAACAAATAAAACAAACGAGAAGGCCCTAACACCCAGGCTCATTTGGCCCTGGGTTTGGCCTTGCTGCTGGCCAGGCACCTGACACTTGGGGGTGCTAGTGTGCAGTTGGTGCATGCCAGCTTGGGTGAGGTCTAGGCAAGGATCTATGCTGAAGCTGCTCCACACTTTTTACCTTTGTTTTAAGGCCTGGCACAGTCTCCTCGCTGTGCTCTGAGGTGCAGCTGTGACATCCACAGAGGGGTCTTGCTCAGAAGCTCGCAGCTCCTCTCTCTCTCTCTCTCTCTCTCTCTCTCTCTCTCTCTCTCTCTGCAGAAGAAATGTTCCACGGAAAGTTTCCTTGTGAAGCCTCTCTTTGAGAGATTTATGCAGATTATAAAGTCAAAAGAAGGGGTCATTCCAGACTTTTCTTTCCAGGCCGTGAGGCCAAAAACATAATTTTAGCAGGTATTAGTAAAAATTGAGAAGTATTTTCTCCATTGGGATGCTTGCCAACATCTGTGTTGGCAACATCCAAGGCGGCTGAGGTGAAGTTTTCCTCTGTGTGCGAAGAGTCCTGCCTGGAGCACAGCCCGGGGCTGGTCCATTGCACAGGTAGTGCCCAGGGTTCTCCACAGTTTTGTGGAATTTGGGGCCAACGTAAATTACTTTTCACCGAGAAAGCGTCATACTGAATATTGACTGCAGGTGTTTGGGGGGTGGCAGTGAGCGATTGAGACCTGAGTGCTGGTTGCCTGATAAAGCAGGTGTAGTCACTTGGCTACTTCCCAGTAGACTGCCAAACGACCTGCTTTAACGCAGTTCGGGTTAAAGTGTAAGAAGAAGCAGGTAACCTTGGCTCTTCCTTAGAGTCAGATTAGGTGTGTTCAGGTATTTACTGCACTGTTGTGGTAACTGAAGATAGATCGTTCAGTGTGCTTAGAAGTACTGAGAAAATAAATCTAGCTCTAGGTGCATTGTACAAAAGAGGAATTGATAATGTTTAAAGATGCCTCCTCTACCCTATCATAATCAATGAATGTACACAACCATTTTTTAAACATGTGAACAAACGTTTGGTGTGTGTGTTTGTAAACTCAAACCCTTTTATTAGGTAAAATATTGTTAACAGACCCTGAAACATGTAACTGTCTACGAGACCATTTTGCTCAGCTGTAGCAGGATCTAGACAGACTTAGTGATTGTTTTGTGGAGAACATCGGGGAATGTTCCAGCAGAGTGCAGCAAAAGCCAGTGGTTGCAAAACAAGCTCGTGTCTTTCCTTAGGCCGTAGTGTGGAACACAGGAGTTTCACATTTAAGAAAAAAGCGATAGAAGCCTCAGAGACCTGGAGCAGGGCTGTTTGTGTACAGCTGCTGTTGTCAGGATGTTCCCCGCCTGTCGGAGAGACCCTTCTCTGTGTTACCAGCAGCACAGGTCTTTACTAAAGAAGGAATATGGCAGTGGTGCCATACAGCATGGAAAAATCAGCATGGCATACCTTGACATGGACAGAGAATTCTATATCAGAAAATGCAGATACGAAGAAAGACATAACAATTACCCAAATCTTACCAGAAAACTAAATAATTTCAGTGTAGTATACATACTTCCAGATTTGTGAATGTGTATTATTATGTATAAAATCTAAGAGTACAGAAACTTTTAAATGGGGCCATGTGGTTTGTCATGCTTAGAATGTTTTCCCCGTGTACATGAGTCATGTATGAGCTCACTGTGCTCTGTACATACAAGTCATGTAAGTCATGCATGAACTCATGGTGCTCTCTGTACATATAAGTCATGTATGAGCTCGTGGTGCTCTGTACGTACAAGTCATGTATGAGCTCATGGTGCTCTGTACATATAAGTCATGTATGAGCTAATGGTGCTCTGTACATATAAGTCATGTATGAGCTAATGGTGCTCTGTACATATAAGTCATGTATGAGCTTATGGTGCTCTGTACATACAATTCATGTATGAACTCATGATACTCTGAACATATAAGTCATGCATGAGCTCATGGTACTCTGTACATATAAGTCATGTAAGTCATGTATTAGCTCATGGTGCTCTAGATTTAGCAGCTGCAGTCACTCTTCATCAGTTGTTATGCTTTGGGTTGTGCTTCTGCTTTTTTGAAAACATGTGACATATTGCTTCACAATGCCATGCAGGTGACTCATCTCACCCTGTGAAGAAATATCTACAGACCGCTGTCTATCTACAGACCGCTGTAGATTGAAGCATGCCATGGAATCAGTCTTCTCTATTGCAGATCGGCTGACTTGTCTTGTGTTGGTAATTTACTTTGAGAAGCTTCTCTTTCTGGCATAGTGGTGATACTTAAACTATGCTTGGGACTGTGAAATATATTGGTTAAGTAAGAAAATAGGGATGCAAGTTTTATTACTTTCCACCACCAACATTTCATTTTACTCCAACTCATCCTTTAAAAAGAATATAATTGTCAAAATATACTACATGCATCTGTGAGATTCTCACAGAGTTAACAATGCTATATAAAATAATATTATTTTCTATCTATGCTATGGTACTTTGAGAGGAGGAGTGTAAAGACCCAGAGATGGCTTGATGACTTAAAGCACATTCTGCTCTCTTGACTTCCAGTACCCAAACTGGACAGCTTTAATTACCCATAACTCCAGCTCCGGGGATCTAACATCTTCTTGTGGCCTCTAGATAACCTGCAAGCACATGACAGACTGTACACAGACAGAAACACATGCTCATAGATAACGAAAAATACATTTTAAAGAAAGAAGTCAAATTACTGTATTTGGCTTCCAACAAAGATAAAAGAGCTGGTTATCAGAAAAACTATTAGCTTGTATAAAACATATAATTAATAGACTCTGGCTATTCAGTTTGTGTATTAGAATATCTGTTTGAAATATGGCTGGCACAGGAATGCCTATGTAGAAATCTTACTTAGGATGACCCAGTAAACGACTTTCCATTAGAATTGAGTGGCACTTCCTAACTGGCTAGGACAGTGGTTTCAGTGAAGGTCTGGAGCCAAGAGGCACAGCCAGTAGGAAGATATAGACAGTTGGAGAGATTCCAGAAGCTGCTGGCCTAGGGTATAAAGCTTTAGCAAGCTTGCTTGGACTACATGATTGGCAACGAAGGCATGTGTGCACTGGTCCTCTCTCAGTCCATTGATCTGCAGGCTGGAGCAGGAGCGGGAGCAGGACTTGACCTGTAAAACACTGTATGTAGAGGTGTGATGGGGGTCTAGCTGATGTTGAGTCAGAGCCCTGGCTGGGCTTACTCTGATGAGATACTTAGTAGGGCCTCACATTGTTTGAAGCAAATAAGGGGCATAACCCATGTAGGTGCCAAAAAAGCTTAAAATGACCCTCCAATGTTTTCCAAGTTGATAAACTTCAAACCTGCATGTGCTTTAGAAAATGACTTAAAAGACCCAGAGACAGCAAATTCACAAGAATGTGTATCCCAGCCAGAGCACTGGGCAGCTAACTTAGTGTTTGTTCCCCTTTCCAAGGGTAAGTTTCCCTCAAACCATTGAGAGCTGAGATCGGGGTAAGCAGCCACCAGGGGGCAGACACGATCAAAGAAAAGCCGGGTAGCCACTTGAAAAATTCTAGATAGATCTAGTTCTGACCGGTGGGAGAGTGAAAAGGACCCTGCCAGCTAAGGCACACCCGGGAAAGGACAGAGCTTCTCAGCAGGAGCTCTGTCTTGCTTTCGGCTGTTGGACTTTTTTTCTTCTTTTCTAATTGTTGTTGCTTTGTTTTCTGTAGTCCCTGGTAGTGCAGGCTCGTGCAGACATTAAGCAAGGACGACTGATTTTCTCAGTATTTCGTACCTGTATGTTACATATAGGTACAGACTTTTATTTTTGAAAATTCAATCTTTTCAATTCTATGTCTGAGGAATAACTTTAAAAAGTGATGTGTGTGTGTGTGTGTGTGTGTGTGTGTGTGTGCGCGCCTGCCATAACAGTTACTGAAAAAGAGAGCATGGAATTGAAGGAGAGTGAGGAGGGGTAAATGGATGGGTTTGTGGGGAAGAAAGGGGGGGGAGACACACAATTAAATTACAATCTCAAAAATAAATAACAAAAAAGGGATGTGTTCAGGGACACAGAAAACCTACTTGGTATATAATTCCAAAGCAACAGAGAAACTCCTGTTCTCCACTCTTCCAGAGCAGAAGAAGAGTGTCAGGTTCCCGCTGAGCACTCTCTGCTGCCAGCCTCAGTGCTGCTCCAAGGTGCGCTCTCTATGCCTTAGTGGTTTTTGTGTTTCCTGGGATTTCGTCTAGAGAAGAACATTAAAAAAAAAAAAAATACAGATTCCTGCTCTCAACCCTAAGTTCTGTTCATTTCAAGAAAGAAGAGAAATATTATTTAAGTTTCTTTGGTAATTCTAATGAAAGGGTCAGAAAAACAAACGCCTGGCAACTCTCCTCTTGTAACTCATGAAAACGGCACTGATGAGTGAATTTCTCAGAACTTCAAAAGAAAAAGGCTCAGTCAACTTAGTGCTTGCTGGGTGCTTTGCACACATGAGGCCCTGACTCTGGGTCCCTGGCTCCAATACAGTAGCTGAGCATCACCACCTGCTCTTATGATCCAAGTACAGGGGGAGGCAGAGAAAGAAGGATCCCTCCGACTTGCTGACCAGCCCGTCCAGCCAGACGTGAACTCTAAGTTCACTGACAGACTCTGCCTCCAAAAATTAGAACTGTTAGGTTACTCACAAACAGACATACACATGCATATGTACATATACACACAGAGATACACACAGGCATGTATGCAGACACATATTCATGCATATGTGAAATAAGTGTTTAAAAGCATTAAATGAGGTTTTAGAAAGCAGTTTCCGTATAACTTCATAGAAGAATTTAACATGTATGCCACGTTTTCTTGACCTTTACTGGATGTTTATTCTTTCCCCCTTCTCCTTCCTAGAAGGTCTTGAGAAGGAAACACAAAACTGTAACATTTGGTTTTAACCGTTGGGGATGGAATTGTACTTTCTTGCTTCTCTGCTACTAAGCAGTCATAGCATGTCAGAATGGTCCATAGTTACAGTTCCTAACTTGACTACGGAGAATTGATGATCCTGACAGGGACACATGTGGACTAAATTGTCACCATCAGCTTACGGGAATATCACGGTAGTATGAATTGTCGGCTCTATGTGTCTCTACTGTGTGTTCATCCATCCCTGCTCTCCCCAGACAGGAAGCTGAGTCACCGGTGATGCTGGGTACTGGTCTGCTCTCATTCCCTGTCTTCTTTTCATCTCTCAGCTATGACTGGAGAGCTACCCTTCCTTTTCTTTCCCATAAACACAGAGATGGTTCTAGACACAGTCGCTGCCTTCCTTCCCAGCTCTCACATTGTCCAGGGCCCTGCCATTGATTTCTTTGAGCAGGCGTACTTTGAAGAGAGTCTGGGTGGGTGACGGGCTCCTGTGCTGAAATGGATAGGAACTTGTCTGCTGGGTCAACCTTCCTCAAAAGGCTCAGAAACCGAGGCACTGGCAGAGACAGGCTGGAAGAAATGCGGAGTAAGAAAACACTTGTGCGGCCCAGGCAAGCTCGCTTGACATTGCCTTCTGGTGGAACAACTAAGCAGCCACACTGAATCGCTAAGCCAGGGACTTTTGCAGCCTACCTCTGAGACCCTGCTTGACCTTTCCTTGGCAGCCTGCTGGGGAGGGAAATCTTGTAAGAATACAAGCACAAGGACTTTGAATTCTTCTAAATAAATGTGGAGCTAATTTTTGGTGTTAAAACAAAACAAGACTTGCTTTAGGTAACATTTATCAAACTTATACTAAAATAAACCCAGAGGTTTATACGGTCCGGTTTGCAGAGGAAAACATTGGCACGAGGAGACTGGAAAACATTGCATGTGGGAAAATGTAGGAGAGAATTCAGGAAGGAAACATCAGCAGTCATGACCCAATGTGGCAGCAGCAGCACCAGCCTGCTTACAATAGGAATCCAGTGTGTTACAAAGAGGGGTCTGTGACTGCACCGTGGTCAAAATGGCCGATGCCTACAATAGCTGCTGTTTCTCTGAGCACTCACTGGGTGCCAGCAAGTGCTCAGTGCATGGCTGACATTATAATAACCATTTTTAATAATCTCCAGTGCAGATAGAATCTCTGATTTATTTTCCCTTCAATAATTTAAGACTTTAAGAAGCTTCTTTCTTTCTTTCTTTTTTAAAAAATACTTTCCTATAAAATTTAGATTTTAGGAAATAAATGGGAAAATATTAGTTAACTTTGTGCAAGGGAAAATGATGGAATTGGGCATACGATATAAACTCTCTCCAAATTTCCCAAACTGTGGTCCAAGGAATATTCCTCTGGGAGATATTAATAGGTGTTCTGTGAAAAGTGGGCTTTGAAACGGTGCATCATGTATCCTGCTGTGGGAGAGTCACTAAGTCGCACTGGACTCTCAAAGGCTACCAAAAAGCTACGCTGACTAGTTTTCTGGTTTATCTAAATAGGGAACACTGTGTTCGTGTGCGTGTGTTGTGCGTGTGTGTGTGTGTGTGTGCATGTGTGCGTGTGTGTGCATGTGTGCGTGTGTGCTTGTGTGCGCGCGCGTGTGTGTCTTCATCCTCATGTGTGTGCCTGTTGAAAGTAAGATGGAGGCACAATTCATGACATGTCACTGGCATCAGAAGACAGGCTGGTTGGTTTCTGCATGTTATGAGCAGAGACACTGACAATGTTTTTCCTAGACGACCTTTTCTAGAGGTATTGTGTGACAAACAGCAATGGTAGATTGGATGGTAGAGACAGTGCCTTCTTGCAAGGGAAGAGGAGCTATTCAAGGTCTGTTGACATTGAGATTACATTTCTCTTCTGGGACAAAGCCTGGATATTACCAACCGACTGACTGACGACTGTAAAACACTGGGTTCCCTCACCTCAGAGTTCCCTAGGTGCAAACCAGCCTCCTGCTGTGTGTGCACATGTGTCTTTGAACCTCTTGGATCGCCTGTTAAAAGGTGGGCCTAGGGAACTAGAGTACATGTTGCCTTTCTGGTGACTGTGGTTTTAAGCAGTCCAGCCCTTGCCTCTGATCCCTGCATCCGCAAAGCAATGGCAGATGAATTCGTTTGCCCACAAATACAGTAAAGTCATAGGCTCTTCACAGTTTCTGACAGTGTCCTTGGAGATGAACGAGTCATCTCTTTAGATCCTAGATGCTCCTGACTGACTAAGGGTGGTGAGAGAGAGGCAGAGGGTTGGGGAGGTGCAGTAGCACCTCTTGTCTCAGGCACCTTCCAAACATTCGGGAAGATTAAGCGTCCTTGCAAATTTGCTTCTTTGAGCTGGTCCGTTTCTGTTCCTGCGGCTTCCCCAGTCAGCTTGCTCTCCCCCCCCAGCACTCTTCGGCTGCCTTCCTTGCTTTATCTTTCCTGGTGTGAAGTAACTCCTGTTTTTTTTTTTTGTAGTGAGGAGTGAATGGTGGTGAAGCATGAGTGGAAAGCCCATAGCTTCAGGGAGAAGCGATACTGGACTTTCATTCTATACCTGGAACCTGCTAGGACTTTTAGGGTTTTAAGTGAAGTCACACTTCTCTCACAGTTTTGGTATTCTAGTCTTACATTTCTGTATGAAAACCTGAGGCTCTGTGAGGTGTTTTTCCTTTCTTTTTTTGTATAAACAACCTCTGCACGTCTGGTACTTGTAGACATGAGCTACTATGCTGAGCACAGGCCATTTTATTATTTGACTTTCGTAGTGACACTGACGTGGTTCTTCTTCTTATTTGTGTGGTTGTTTACCCCCCTCCCCCAAGATAGCCACAGATCAGAGTTGGAAAATCTCCCCCAGATCACACAATTAGCAGATCTGTGGTTTGAATACTGTTACATGCGTGCGCGTGATTTCAATATTCAATTCCCATCATTTTATGGCGTTGATGATGCTGGCCTTAGGTTAGGATGACCTTATAGTCCAAATAGGGACTTTGGAATGGAAAAGGGACACCATTAAGAATCATCAGTTAATATGCTGAAAATTCCACCAGGACAACAGATGCAAGCCCAGACTGTCCTGGAAGGATGTGGTTGCCCTGCTTCATGCCTGAAGCACTCACAGGAGTACTTGGATAGACGGCAGCCCTGTTTGCACTACCCATGTTTGAAGTGTGTGGTTCTGGGCTATTATCTCCCGTTGAGTCAATATGTTGAACTCAAGTGGCTTTAAATATTTATGGTGCTTTTAAAGCTGTCTCATTGCTGCCCCCTCCCTCACCCCCAACCCCTCCCCCGCCTCCTGGAGTTTCAGTAGAGATAAGTGGGTTACTGCACATCCTTTTCTCACACCTCATTGTCTTGGGGGTTTCCAGAATTTAGTGCAGTCCAAAGTATAGAGAGTGTTTATGAATTTTTAAAGCGAACCAGGAGAGAATTATTTTCTTTCTTCCTCTATCCTCATAAACTGAGGGAGATGATTGACTTGGCCTTACACTGTAAATGAAACCGAGCAGAGAGTGGACCATGGCTAACACTGTGTCCTCTGTCCTTCCTCCCGCTGACTACTGACAAGGGATGTTTAAGTCCCGGGCCATCACTTCACTGGGAGTGGTGACACAGACAGAACAAACATCATGTTATAGACCTGTTATACCAACAGAAGTTTGCCTGTGCGTGTGCACGGCTGTTTAATTAGCTCTACGGGGTATTGTACTGGCCTCAGCTGATTTTTCATGTTGCACTGTTTGTTAAAGATTTTGTTTGCTCCAGTGTTAGGCCGGTTTTGTAAGCACCCTTCATCCACTTTTCTATAATGATATAATTTTAAAGACTGTATTCTATACCCTGACTCTGTGGTCAAACCCTATACCTTTTGGAGAGTAACGATCCACTTATAACACATTGAAGACTGGGGGAGTGGTGGCAATGCTCACCGTTGCTTAGGCCAACATTGCCCCAGTGCCCAGGGTTTTCTTGTCCTTTCTCCTTTAGGTACCTGTATTATTTAGGCACGTGCAGGAGCATATCTGCAGGCACTGAACAGTAATTACCCTTTAAAAACGAGCTGCCTGACGGACAGTGGTGGCGCACGCCTTTAATCCCAGCACTTGGGAGGCAGAGGCAGGCGGATTTCTGAGTTGGAGGCCAGCCTGGTCTACAGAGTGAGCTCCTGGACAGCCAGGGCTACACAGAGAAACCCTGTCTCGAAAAACCAAAAACAACAACAACAACAAAAAAACCAAGCTGCCCTTGCTTGCAGGTAGATCCCTCAGCTTTCCTAGTTTTGTCTTGGGTTTGCATTCCTCAGTTGTTTTTACCTGGGGCTGAAAAGCCCCTCCGCTAGGACGGTCCTTATATTTGGCACTGCCCAGTCTCTGCTTCCCACCTGCTGTGGTGTCTGCTTTCTTTCTCCCTGCTGCTTTCATTTGAATGTTCCTACCCTTTCTTCTTATTTTTTTTTTTTATTCTGGAATCCTGAAAGCATGCCAGGCTATGAATTTGTCATGGAGTACCGCTTTGCTTACAAACCACACTCAAGTTCAGAGCTGTTGGCTAGAGAGACTGTTAGATATTTGCTAGGACCTATCATTGACTCTAAGATGTTGAACCTTGAGAGTTCTGTTATTCCAGAGAGGGGCTACTGATACTTACCCTTCCAGTTTTCAAGAGAAATTCATTTAACTAAATTGTTCTCTTTAAAAGTGATAATACAGTACATAGATGGTAGATTAGATGGTTGATCAACACTTGACTATACCATTTCTTAAAAATGATTTCATGAATATTCTGTACTTTATAAAATTGGAGCTGGGTATCAGGACTTGAGTTCAGATCTGCAGCACATAAAAAGCTGGGCAGAGGCTATAGGGATGGCTTATTCGAGAGTGTATGCTGTTCTTATAGAGGACCTGAACTGGGCTCTCAGTACTCAGGATGGATGGGTTACAACTGCCAGCTTTAGGGGATCTGACACCCTGTTTTGATCTCTGTGGGCACATGTACTTATCAGAAAAATATCCCATCACAGGCACACAAACATATAAGTATAATCTAAAATAAAATAAACCATATATTTTAAAAAAGCTGGATTCATTATAAAACTGAGAAGTGGAAACAGGAGGATTTCTGGGGCTTGCTAGCTAGCTAGTATAGCTGAATGGATGAATACCAGGCCAGTGAGAGACCCTGTCTCAACGGAGAGGGTAGAAGTGATTGAAGCGGATATTATACACTGACCTCTAGCCTACACATGCGCACGCACGCACACTATGCAACAGAATCTCTATCTGTAGACCAGGCTGGCTTTGCTGTTGAGATTTGCCTGCCTCAGACTCCAGAGTTTGGGGATTATAGGTACACAGTGCTGTTCATGGCTTATAATTTTAATTTCCTGTTGACCTAGTAATTTTGTGACAACACTTGATTCGGTTCACTTTTTACAAAGAAAGATTTAAAAACTTTTCTTAAATTCTGCTTATTTTGCAATCTGATCAGAACACATGGCCTTTAAATTTCATGTAATTCAACCCACCAGGAAAGAGACAACAATTATGCCCAGGGCCTAGAAGGCCAAAAGGATCACACGCCTCTCTCACCTTTGCATTTCTCTACTGGTGAATTTCATTTTCTGAGCCCAGCTTCTACATGGGAGCTCTGAGCCCAGCTTCTACATGGGAGCTCTGAGCCGACATGAACCTGTGGCTAACTGGGAGAGAACTCCTCTGCATGGCATCAAGTTAAAAAGCAAAACCAACCGATCAACTGAACAACAGGAGCCAAAACAAAACTGGTGCATTGTGGGTCTTCCTAGTGCACTGTGGGTCTTTGTGGTGTGGAGCGTGTGGTGTCCTCAGAACTGGGTAGACTAAACCGTAGGAATGACTCTGGTTTACAGTGGACTCAGCACTGTTCTGTACCTAGATGTCTTTTCTTAAGATTTCAAGGGACTTAGCACTAACGAAGAAGAGCAAACGAAGCAACACTTAATGAGGGAGTCCTTCATAGTTTTGATCTCAAAGTGTTCTCCAAGAGGAAAGAGCCATGGGAACACACTTTAGTCCATTAAGCATTTAGGCTGAATTAAGTTACTTCAGAAACCCTCCTTTTGTGGTGTGATTGCTGTATGATGTGACTTTATATAGCTTCTGTTATGAACAAGCCTAAAATCTTCCTCAGAAGGCCAGCCGGTGCCATTCACATACAGGTATTGGTTTCTTGACTGTTGGTCTCGAGTGTTAAACCACGAGTGCAGTGTTTTATCTCTTTGCTTTAATGTTGTCCCTGAAATAATTTAATAGCGAAAAGCAAATCAATCTATTCCACTACACCATGGAAGGCCATCTGAACTGAAAACAGCATCACTTATAATTAGGTCTGTGGGGGAGCTGTCCTGAGCATCCCGAAGCCAGGTCTCTTGGTAGCATGCTTTTCTTGGTTCTAAGATACTCCTCTGTGGTATCATTTGTAGAACATTCGGGCTCAGAGTTTCCTCGCAGGATTTTAGAGTCAAAGAGCCTTTTATGTGCTGGTCTCTTTTCCCCTCATTCTCTCCCAAGACTCTGATCTGTTCTATAATTCAAGCCCTCAGTTGAAAGGGAATGGCCGTGCATGCGTAAGGGGGCTTGCATGTTCCTTGAGGCACGTTTGATCAATCACCTAGCCGCTCCACCCAGAGTCTAGAAACTGAAGCAGTTCCTCCACTGCCTTCTTAGCAGATCCTTGGCTGAGGAGTAGACATAACTCTGCTGAATTTGCTTGTTTGTTTATTTTTTGCTCCAGCATAATTCATATAATTTTGTACAAATTATATATGCTAATTAAACAGTTGAATTTTCTAGCATCACAGATTTTGTTGAAGGGGACATAGTAGTTACATAGAAATGCACGTGTGGTCATCAGAAAGTTGCCGTCACCTGGTCACCAGCTAGTGCCTTTCCTATGGAACATCCTCAGGATCCCGTTGGCAGACTTGGCCCCACCCTCCCAAACCCTGACGCCATGGGGAGTAGATGACGGCTGCATTTGGGAGGCCTGTGTTTTGACTCTGGCCTTTGTTTTCCACCAGTGTGTAATGTGGTCCCATTGGTTGGTGCAGTGATGTATTATTCATGCCCCTCTAGCTTCGGTCCATTAGTGCTACCAGCCTTGGTGTTCAGTCTGAAGAGAGAATGATGTGGAGACCTCCCCACATCAGCCTGTCCTGTTTGCATTTGTTTCACGTTTATAGCAAGGATTTCTCATAGAGCAGATCTTTTAATTTGGTTGGTGCCAGCTGGAATGAAATCAGCTGATAAGAGGCCGGTGTAAACACTGTCCTTTAAGTAAGTCCATGTTTTAAGAATAACTATTGCACACAATTTGAAAAATTTGGCATGCACAAAATTTGGAATCATAGGAGGAGGAAAAGAAAATTCCGTGTAAATTTTATCACCTTATCATGTTCATCTTCTAGTCTGCTACAACAATCGAAGAAACGCAGTTTATGTTGTATCTACAGTGTAAATACTAATTTTAAGTATTATAGCACATATGTGTTGCCATATTACATTTAAAAATTAGATTTCTGATGTTCCACCATTTCCACACTTCCTGTCCTTCCTCTAACCCTTCCTACACTGCCCTCAGACCCCTCAAATTCATGGCTTCTTATCTTTGATTGTAATTGTTACACACACACACACACACACACTTTATAAGTAGCACCTGCGTGTGTATTTGAGTCCAGGACTGCCTATTTGGGTCTGGGATAACCTAACAGGGAGTTCATCTCTAGAAAAGTTGGATTCTCTCTCTCTCAGTGACCTTTAGTTCCCGGTAGCTCTTCATGAAGGAATGGTATCTTGTGAACTTTCTTCCATCCACACTGACATTACAGTTGGCCTTGCCCTTTCTCGGGTCCTATTTACGAAGCCATGTAGATGAGATTTCACAGGTACAGCTTCCCTGTCATATATAGAAGACACTTTCTCGCAGCAGTCATCTTAGTTCTCTGGCTCTTACTGTTTCTGGCCTCTCTTCTACAGTATTCCTGGCCCTTAAGTGTAGAGATTGTATTATTGACTTATCAACTGAGATTGGACATCCATCGTCATTTCTCTGCATTTTGACCAGATGTAGAGTTATGTGATGGTTGCTCTCCGTGACAAAGGCTGAGAGTTACAGTTATCTATAGGTATTTAGAAAACAGTTAATTTTATTTATTTATTTATTTATTTATTTATTTATTTAGGTTTTTCGAGACAGGGTTTCTCTGTATAGCCCTGGCTGTCCTGGAACTCACTCTGTAGACCAGGCTGGCCTCAAACTAAGAATACAGTTAATTTATATAATAGTTTATAAAACTGGTTGTTGTAGGTTTTTCTCTTGGGTCAGTGTCCTCACCAGCCGTGGGTTTACAGTACGAGGCATGAACGCGCTCCTACTGAGTGAGCCTTAGTTTAATTAGGTGGTTGTTGGTTACCCCCAGGACGTAAGTACCACTACTGTACTTTTTGGCATATTTTATCATTCAGCTCATTGTTGTGGTTCACAGACTTTACAGCTGGGTGGGACTACTGATTGCTTTTCTTTCTTGGCAGCTGCGGTTGCTCCTTCTGGTATTGGTCCTGTGAGAGCCACTCCCCAGGGAGGAGGCTTCCAGGTTAAGTTCAGCTCCATTTCTCCAAGTCCTGTGTCAAAAACCTTCAGTTTTAGGGAGGCAACCAATGGAAATGACAGTAGCCTTTACCGCTTTGGGGATCTCTTGGGCTCCTCTGATCAGCAACTCAAAAGAGATTCGTATGTCTGGCACTGGGATTTTTGTTAGTCTGTGGCATATATGTGTATACACACACACTCACACACACACACACACACGTATACACATACACATTATTTTGATCATATTTTATTATTGCTGTGTTTTATAAATAATATTCACCTCTTTGTTTACATCTATGTCTGTATCTCTAATGAGATTTTTAGCGTATATTTCTAGAAATAAGGTCATTAGAGCAAACAATAGAACATTTAAAGAATCCATGCTATATGTTGTTAGACATCTTCCCAAACACTAATATCTAATATTTGTTTTTAAAAAATACCTTTCAGACTTTATCTTATGTTGCTGCCATCATTTTTATTTCGATGATGCATGTGATTTTACTTCAATTATATAGTTCAATGATATATTTTAATAGAGAAGTTAGGACATTGTTTTTCTGCTAAAAATGATCAGAACACTTTAGGGAGCAGCCCCTAACAACTGCTTGATGCTTAGGGATCATTTTGGGGTTTTTTTTTTTGCATGTAATTTTGACAGCTTAAATGGCTGGACCCTCTAGGCCGATGAATTAGGGCTGGTACAGATCTGAGCATCCAAATGTATAAGAGCTCTGTAGGTCTGACATGGGGAAGAGAGGGCTGCTGTCTGCTTCAGATGCAATTACTGAGATTAAATTTTGTTTTAGCTCATTTGCAGAACTCTTTCATGACCTAGATATTTTTTTTATAATCATGGAAAAATTAATAGAATGCTTAGTTAATATAATCAAACAAGTTCCGTTTGAAATGGCATGTCTGTTTTTTACTTACTGGGTCTTAAGTAATGAAGTCTAAAACTGTTCAGAGATGGCTGTGATGTAATGCAGCTCACACTGAATGTAGTGCTTCAGCTCTGACCTTAAAAGCGATGCAGAAAATACCTAACTCAACGGAAACATTTCAGTTGCACCACTGTGGCTCCATTACTTCCTTTCAGCTTTCTGTTACTGTACGTGTTTAGGAAAATTGACAAATTTTACCCACCCTTGAGTTACTTTGTGAAACAAATAATGATTTTTAATGTTGTGACTCTACCAATTTGAACTATCTATCTATTTGTCTTTTTAAAGGCCGCACGAGGCAAATGGCGATCTTCATTCTTCTGTCCTACTTGGTAGGGGCAGTGTCCTCATGGTGTTCTAAAATGATTCCAAATCTTACAATAGTAGATACTGTTATTTGAAAGGTTGTTTGATTGTCTTTCTTGAGATCCTGCATCTGTAGAATTTTATTGACACTGAAAGGAAAGAAGCACACCAATGAGCAGAGTACCTGGAATCATTTAAAAATTCTATTAATTCAGAGGCAGGAAAATCTTTTCAGGCCTATGATATTTTCTGATCCCCAGTCTGCTCATCTGAGAGTGATGGATAGTATTTTCTCAAATAATTTATGGAGGAATGAGTGGCATATTACACTTGCAGAAGACCCTTAATAATGTTCTCTTTTTTGCCCTGGTGGAAGGAGAGGACTGCACCAAGAACTTCGCTGAAAGAAACCAAGTTCATTAAGCATTCATCATTCAGAAAAGCGAAGTCTTCACAAGGGTCTTTGTCTTTCCCTGCAATACAGATATATCAATAGAGACTGAAGTTGAGTGCCACATGTTGTCTCTTGGTAACATCATGTGTTTGCAGTTGTCTGACCAATGTACAGGGATTACAAATGTTCTTTACAAACTAGCAGTTCATGTTCATTATGAAGACATTTTCCCTAAAAATCAGTAAATTGATTCCAAGCAGATGAGGTGTGTTTTCTCCATATTTGATATGGTTTGTCTGCTTATAGCTGTGGAGAATTATAGTGTTTTAGGTTAGTAGTGCCAGCTGTTTGCTTTCTTCAGCATTCTCAATTTGTTGACACACAAAGTTTATGTAAATCTGTAAATGCAGCTTGGAGATGTATGAGCCCTTGGCTTCCTAGAGATTGAAGCTAGGGCCACTACCCTTCGGGTCACTTGGCTGGTGTGATTATGGTTTCCATCACCTACAGTCTTTCTGATGTTTAATTGAGGCTAGAGATGTGGGACCCTATAGCAAGAACGTGCCATTGATATTGTTCTTCATATGAATTTGGGTCATATTTTATACTATGAAATACTATAGTATTATTGAAGATTCTTTCCAGTTAAATTTTAGTTTGCTGTTGTTTATGATTGGTGCAATCAGCTCTGTTTTCATTAATCACTACACCAACTTTGAATCTTCTCATCCACATGATCACTGTTCAGAAAGTTAGTTTTCTGAGAATTCCATACTTGACAGTTTAAATTATATGATTCATAATCTCAAGTTCTCATGATTTAAATAGTGAAGAAAAGCATTTTTGTTCAAATTCAAACCAATAGTGTCATATTTGATGATATGTTAAGACCTATTTACTTGTGGTGACTGCTCCACTAACTTGGAAGGAATCTAGGCTGTCCTCATTGCCATGGAAGCCTTGTGAGTTTGTCATTATCATAGGAGCACTCATAAAGTTTTATTTACATTATCTTATTGCATTATCCATTAGTATTTGCCCCTATTGTTAGTAAGAAACAGATAAATGTTTTCCAAGTTATTTTTAACTGATTTAAACATGGACTATAATATAATTTGTTCAAGATATAAAACATTAGTGGTCAGAAATTATTTCTGTGTAATTTAACTTGTCACTATGACATGATTATTTATTTATCATGAAATTTTTGTGGTAAGATTTGTACACAAGTGAGGACGTTTGCATATGATTTAAAACATTGGCTTAATAAAGGAAAAACATAGCCTATAGTCATCAACCTGCTTTGCAATCATCTCTGTCCATCAAAAGGTCTCTACTTTGAAACCACCTCAGACATTTAAACCTCGTCTAGAAGGATGGTCAGTAGCTGTCTAATCCAAGTCTGTTTCTGTTGAGGTAAATTGACTCACAATAAATTGAAACTTACCTTGGTGGTAACCTCACTGGAGCCAGAGCAGGGCTTACTCTCTGTGAAAGGCCAGCCATCTGACCTTCCCTCCCTTGCCTGCCTTCTTCCAAGCAGTGACTGAAACTATTCATATGATGAACCCAAGCCCTATCTCTAGAGCATTCAGATTGTACAGCCAGAGAAATGCCAGAGTGTTCTTCTAGAATTGTTTCCAATGTCTCTGGGAAAGTTAATTTTAGTTTCATATAAATTCTTTATCTGGAAGAATAGATTGATCTGTAGTCAAGAAGTAAGTGCTTCTTGGCCAGCAGTGCTCATATGTTTTTTTAAGTGTGTCTTTAGAAATGACTTTTGTACTTGAACAAAGAAAACATTCAGAAATGACTTTTGTTGAATGTATTAGGTTCTGAACTATATAAGTGATAAAGACACAAGTTCTCTTTAGCAATTTTAATCTATGTCGATAAGTATTAGTATTTATAAATACAAAAATCATAAAAATATGTTGTGGTAACTGCCACAATAAACATTTTGTATGGCTTTGTATTTTCAAATAGTATAGAAATAAACTAATTGATTATCTAAATATAAATTTATAATTGAATCCTTACTTCACACCATAAACAATAAAATTTTTAGTTACCTACCTAAATGAGAAAAGCATAGCTTTTCTAAGAATAAAGGAGATCCTGTGTTAATAACCTTAGGGTGAGGAAAGACTTTTTAATTGAGTTATAGAAAGAACAAATAATGGAACAAAAATATGATAAATTTGATTAAAGCAAAATACATTTTTTGTACATTGAAAGAAAGTTCAAGCAAATGAGACTGGGTTTCTATTTTTATTTCAAAGGAGTGTGACAGAGCCCTCATGAGTCAGAGAGCTCCAACAAGAAAGTCAGGCGGTGGGCATGCGTGGAAAGTCCTCAAAGAGAACATATAAATAGCCATAAACACGGAGCAATTAAAAACAATTAGAACAACTAGTGGAATTTGAGTTATAAGTGTGAAACAGTGAATAGAAGGGGGAAGTCCTGGCGAAGTGGCTTCTTAGCAGGTCCCCAGAGCAGTGGGAGCCTCTGTTAGGCTGTGAGGAGCAGCCTGTCAGCGAGCAGTCGGTGTGGTCCTGGAGAGCCATTAAAAGGAGCAGATATGGGCTGCAGATGTTAATATATTCTCCAAAAGCACCATTTGGGGAGGAAACAAACACAAACCCAGGATATTCATTTCCAAAGCAAGTCTGTTTCCTTGTCCACTGCTGTTTTCTCTCTGTGTTGACAGAGCCATTCACTGAGCACCCAACATTTGGTAGACAGTATTTACAAGTGAGTCTTTCCCTTACCTGTAAATTAAGAATGCCATTTGCAGGGGCTGGAGAGATGGCTCACAGGTTAAAGCACTGACTGCTCTTCCAGAGGTCCTGAGTTCAATTCCCAGCAACCAAAAGGTAGCTCACAACCATCTGTAATGGGATCTGATTCCCTCTTCTGGTGTGTCTGAAGACAGCGACAGTGTACTCACATACATAAAATAAATAAATAAGTCTTTAAAAAAAATACCATCTGCCATGCCTACATCAAAGGTGCTGAGGAGTGAGAGAGATGCTGTGTGTTACTTGCTGTGGGAATAGAAGAGTTAAATTTTCAGGGCTTTGTTTTTATGTGGTTTATTTACTGAGGTATGAAAAAATAAAACATAGAGCTGCATAGTTTAAACTATCAATAATTGAAAAACACATTATAGATACAGTTCAGTAGCATTCCCCAAGACTAGATCTATCTGTGCTACAGAATCAAGAAATAGAACTTTTTTTGTTAGAACATGTTTTGCTTGAACAGTCCTAAGACTATTAGGGCAACAAGCATGCCTAATGCTAAAGGGTGAGAATCGTGGAGCCAGAGAAGTAGGTGAAAATTGGTTAAGTATTAGCAGCATTCATCCCATTGTGCATACAGTGTGACAGGGCTATAGGTTCTTACTTATCACACACATAATCTACAGCAGTACGGGCAGAAGAATGGGCGCCCTTAGAGGAAGAGAGAACGGAATAAGGGGGTTTTCTAAAACCCCTTGGAGTAAGCACTACAACTGCGTTTTCTGCATTCTGTAACAAAAAAATGAAAGTATAAAATGTTTATGTGGAAAAAAGTACTAGGTAGGAAAAAATAGGCTCAGGGTAACGAGGATTACAATACGAAGAGAAATGATCATGGACAAAGGTGAGGTGAAAGGATCAAAATAGTCAGCGTGGAACTGCCCGGAAGGTGCCCTGTCCTGTGCAAACAAGATCTCCCTCCTCCTCCTCCTCCTCCTCCTCCTCCTCCTCCTCCTCCTCCTCC
>JADRCH010000163.1:2384635-2420169 GCA_019843965.1 Rhynchomys soricoides
CCTCCTCCTCCTCCTCCTCCTCCTCCTCCTCCTCCTCCTCCTCCTCCTCCTCCTCTTCCCCCCCTCTCCTCTTCCTTTTCTTTATCCTTCCTTCCTTCCTTCCTTCTTCCCTTCCTCCCTTCCTTCCTTTCTCCCACTCTCCCCTTGTATTTACTTATTTATGTAGCCCATGGCTTTGAGCATGCCAGCTAAATGCTCTACGCTTGAGCTATAGCCCAAGCCTTGGATATTGAGACAAGGATAAGCTTTAAATTGGTAAAACGAAGGAAAAGGTCTGGGACACTCTGGAAGCCACAGGCACCAGGGCGAGTGAGAGAAATGTACACATTGAGGCCACATTGATTTCAAAAATTTATGGTGGAGAAACACTGCTTTCAGTGGCCCTGCCCATCAAAGTCAGAATCATAGTAACAGCTTTTAGAAACCAAGTAATTATTCATGTAATTCTAATTTGAGCTATCACGATGTAAATTGTGTACAGGTCTTTAGAATGCTTTCCAGAGCTTCTTATGCTGGTTATGACTGCATGAACTATGGTGGTCCACATTTGTATTTCCATCTCTTGTACTTTCTTGTACAGTTCATGCCCATGAGGCTGTTGGCTCGACCCAGTTGGACTAATGTGTCCAACTTTGATGACTTTTATTTTATCTCAATATATTTTTTTGTTTGTTTGTTTGCTTTCTACGAAGCCATTATAAGGAATTGGACTTATTTTCTTTGGAATCCAGATAATTTAAGGATGTGTTAGAAGAATTCCTTTAGTAGGCTCTTTTAACTCAAAGATTGTTCACCGTCCTAGGGATGTTTCCAGCCTTCCATAGCGTATGCTTTTAAGAAATTTCTGCATTCAGATAACTTGACAGTTAAATCTGTGAATTCTCTGTCTGAAAGCTCTTGATACTAATTATGGTATTGGATTTCTCAAAGAGCAGGAAAAAGATTGAGATAACAATAGCTTGCATAACTCAGACAGTAATATCAATGACATGAAAACAGCAATGTGGCTTGTGGTTTGTAAGCTATACGTAGAATATGTAGAATACACATTTAAAGAATGAACTTAAAAAGAATGTCAAGAAAGTTATCAGTGACTATATTTGAAGCACTTTGGAAACTTCATTCAATTGTTAAATCTATAGTATAATAGTTTAGCAAACTAATTTATAGTCTAATAGGTTAGTAAACTAAATTATAATTGATGGAAACAAAAGGAACTCCATTTTGCTTTGATAAATTATCAGGGTTGTAGGGTTGTGGGGTCCCATGTCCACTCTGCCACAGGGCTTGACTGCTGGGAGGGGACGGGGCCACAGGGGTCAACTGCGCTTACCCCACCTTGTCGGTGGGCAGGTGTTAGGCTGTAGGGAAGACCCGGGACACCACACTGTTCCGGGGGTAGGGTCTGAGGTGCGGGACAGCTGGAGCTGGTTCAGGGGTCCCCAGGCCTGTGATGAGGCCAGGGGCCCATCTGGTTCTCAGGCTCTTGGACACCCAGATGCCGCTGGGAGCTGTGGAAGAGCTGAGAACAGAGTGGGGGCCCTTGGGCTGGATCTAGCCCGAGGCTGGGGGGAAGAAGGGGGAGCTCGGGCTGCTCCCAATGGGGAAGTCTTTGGCTTGACAGTGGCAGCTGTGGCTGGGAGCACAGAGAGGCCTTCTACAAGAGATTAGAAGACTCTGTAGGGGAAGGCCTTCTCCATGGCGGATCCTGGTGAAAAGAGGCAGGCCATGGTATTAAGGCATTTATTGTCATGGCAGAAAGTGGATGAGTAAAACCTTATCCCATTTCTCAGGGTGGGCCTGAGGTTAAATACCTTTTGTAGGGAGGGGTGTCTGGGAAGGAAAGCTTATTAGCTAAGCTCTCCAGGCCTTTAGGTACCTCATTAGAATGGAGATCTGTATTGAGCCTACAGGTTACATCCTTTACATGTGGAGGGGTTTAGGGCATTGCCCTTACCTGACTGATGGCCACAAATCAATGGGAGTCTGTGGCTAGTGATAGGGTCTTGCAACAGGGAACAGGCAAAACTCCTACAGTCCCTTCAGGGTCTCTGGGGTTTCTAGCCTTAGCTCAACTGGGAGCCTGGCTACCTTTCCCGGTCCCACACAGGATATCCTGTGTAAATATCAGCAGACATAAACAAAAACACTCCCAAGAAATAGCTTTGAAGACTAGTAGAGTCTCTTAGAAACAGACATATTTGGTATTTTCTATGCCATATATGAAAAATTAATGGAATTGGTTTTAAAATATTTTTACTTTTAATTCAAAATCTCACATATTTATGCAGTGTATTTTGATACTTATCACTCCAGCTTCTTGTAACCCCTCCACTCTCTTCCCGTCTCAATTTAGTGTCCTTCTCTCTTTAGGTTATTAATCACCCTGTGAGTTGATTTTGTCCTGTTCCTCTGTGCATGGATGTGGGAATGTCCACTTAACATGGTTACTTACAATCAGCTACAACCCCAAAGGGAAGAGACTCTCCTTCCACAGCAACCATCAACAACTTAGTTCCTCCTTCTCCCTTTTAGCTGGGGTTTTGACTGACTTGAGCTTGTACAGGTCTTGTACAAGGTACAACCATATCTGCAGATAACTGTGGGAAAACCCTGCCAATTAAGGTCAAAGTCCACCATGACCAGATAGCCTCTGGGCTCTGAGCATTATGTGGACTCACTTCATTAGCAGGGTTTTCTTCTTCTCTGACCTTGTCTGGGGAATTCTAAGCCCCCATGCTTGCCTCTACCTGAGGAATGCACTGTAGCTTCAATTATTTTGTAGGACCAATTTCCTTTCTCCTGACAAGACCTTTTCAGCTAGCACCTGGGATTCCTGAAATGCTTCCCCATGCTAATGAGTCGTTCCAGATACCCTAAGCTCCCAGCCAATCACTTTTGCCCATCCTGGATGTCCCCCAAAGCTGTATAAACCTTGAATCACCCTAAGTAAAGTTGATCTGCCTACTGACTGTGGGGAGGCCCATAGGTAATCACAGTTGCTGTGAGCTGATGTGTGCAGCAGTCATGGCATAGCCTTTAGTCTATATTTTGCAGCTCTCTCACTTATATTCTTTCTGTCCACTCTACTGAGATTTTCCCTGAGCCTTGGCTGTGGAGAGGTTCATAGAGATGCTTCTTCATCCACAGCCAAGCTCATCTGGCCTCAGCTGAGCTGAGCAGTCACGGTTACATTAACCACTGCCTATGCAAAAAAGAAGCTTCTTGGCCAAAGTTTAGAGCAACAAAATCTATGGATATGAACACAAGTATTGATAAAACCTTTTGACAGCATGATATTTAATATAGCAAGAGCAGTAGGTCCACCACAGGCTGTAGTCTCCCTAGTTCTGAGCTTTTGGTCCGGGTTACTGTACCAGGCATGAAATCCCTCCTGTGCAATGCTGCTTACTGGAATTGTTTTTGATGACTGGCAAGAGAATTGATCTTAGCCTACTACCATGCCTTCTGTATGTAAGCTGGTGGATCGTGTGGACTCCTAGGAAAGATCATGACTAGATCGTAACTGAAGCAGAAGTACTATCAAGAATTATGAAGTTTTATTTTGGTTAAAAAAAAACCAAAAACTTGTTTTAAGACCAATGAAATCAGTCAGCCCTTCAGTCTAACTGTTCAATATAATCTTGATTTGATTCCAGAGAAAGAGAGCTGGGAAGAGGGTTTCTTCTCACATGTGTGCTGGTTCTCCAATAGATCTGTAAAATGTCAGCCTGCCTGAACTGGGGCTTGTGCAGGTGTCATGGCTCCCTGTGCTCTGGGTCTGCTGTCTGCTGCTCACTTTCACAGCAATCTCTCCACTCTTCCCCCACTGTCACTCCCTGCTTTCAGAGCTATTTGTCTCCCAAGGATCAAATGTTGATTTTTATATATTGTCATGAATACAGTATAGAACGATGTATAAAAGTTTATGTCCAGTGGGAAATGATCAGTGTTGTTATGAAGAGACTTGTCACCTTACTTTGGAAGCCATGTTATATGAATGAACATGCACTTTCCAGGAAAATTGAAAATAATTTGTTGATTCTCTATCTTGACCTGTAAGGAGTCCACGCTGGTTTAACATCATATTAGCAAGCATGGACCTTTTACCAAGCCCAAACTGGTTCTATATGACCCTAGACACCTCTGTGTGACCATGGATTAGAGGTTTAAGACAGTCAAGTGAGCACCTGAGAAAAGTCATCAGGCAGACTTGGAAGTTCTGGACACAGAGAGCCAGGACTGCCATCAGTGTGGAGTAGCTTACCAGAGAAGGTCTCAAAATTGATGAGCTATTTCCATTGGTGGTCTGACTTCTGGAATGACCTTTGCCTTTACCTCTTCAGGTTTAAAAGATAATTGCCTTCCCTTCTTTTCTCCTACGGCAGCCCTGACCAGAATCGTTGCTTTTCCTTTTGAGGAGAGATCCTGTGGTGCTCTGTGGTGCTCTGTGGGCTGGGCCAGGGTGTGACCTTGCCTGTCCTTATCCCCCTTGGACCTCCAGAGGGAGGTGGCCACACCTATTTTGCTATCTTTGCAGGGACTCAGAGTAGTGCTTCTCCCAGCTCCTAAAGGCCAGTGGTCATTCTCTTCTGCTGCAAGACGTCTTGTCTCACTGTCGGTTTAGGAGAAGAATGATGATGTTCTTCAGGGAGAGGAATGGGAAAAAAGTTGCTTGAACTTAGTCAAGTAAATCGTCTAATAATTTGAGATGTTATAGAGTACCTTCCCCCCCCCCCCCCGAATTTTCAACAAAATCTGTCGGTTAGACAAAAGCCAGCATTCCTCTGGAACTTGTGAAGCTGGTTCCCTTCTACCAAAGGAGCCATTTCCTTATCATTAGAAGAAAGGACAAGTGGCTCTCTGTGGTGTCTATTAGCACACCAAGGAGAATGATGACCTCCAGGCTCCTTGGTCATACAGGTGCCTGTCACAGAGTCTACACTGGCTTCTGGGCTCTTCTCACCCAACTCCTTACCCTGAACTTTTCTAGCGCCCCTCCCCCAGCCTCTTATTCTCCTTATAACACTGCTCTCTCTCTCTCTCTCTCACACACACACACACACACACACACACACAAACTCACACGAACACGCACCTTCTTAGTACTCTCTCTTCACCTCACTTGACCTTCCACCCCCATGCTGGCTCCAGTCTGCTGGCCATGTTCAGTCTACTACTTTCTCTCTGCTCTGGACTCTTCCAGATGCCTCTGGCTGTTGTCTTCCTCATGTCTACAATAAAATCCTTCTCCTCAATCATCCTGTAGAGTGGTCATGTCCTCACTTTGTACATTTAGCTGCTGTCTTCAGAGAGCTTCTGGAATTGCTGCAATTAATTGCTTAATCAATCCATATAAAGTTGTCCACTGCTAAAGTCTTTGACTGGAAATACAATAAACCCTTCAGTAAGGATTAGTCATTACAGAAAGCTGATTTGCAACAGTTAAATGTCATATTACACTAAAGTGAGATATAAACACTCCTTTGTAACTTGCATGTCATTACAACACACAGATGTCTTGGCTCCAAGAGCACATGTATTAAATGAGTGCTGGCTTGGATATATGCCAGGCTTGAGGCTTACTGATCTCAAGTAAAATCCCAGAATATCGCCTGTTGAGAGGTCAACCTAACTGCTTTTAGTTCCAGGAGCTCTAGGCCATGCCTTGGAGCCTGTCTCTGATGGAGAGAGTAGAAGCCCTGTGAAGTCCATTTGCTTGCAATATGCAACAACGAAAAACAGTCTTATCAATTCCAGAAGCCCTGGGAGAGGTAAAATTCTTGAAAAAAAAAAGTCTTCAGAAGATTCTACTTGGGGAAGTAGTGATTGGTTGTGTTGCTTCCAGACCTCTGTGTTTCCTATAGTATTGAACAGCACAGAAGCAGAGACTACTCTAGTGTGTGTGTGCATGTGTGTTAGGGAGATAGGGGTGGAAAGGGGAGGGGGAAGGAGTGAGGCTGTATGGTAGATTGTGAGTTTGGGGACCGGAGGAGCTGAATCCACATGAGTACCTGCATCTTACAAGAGAAAGTCCAAGACTGACTGACCCCTAAGTGTAAACACCAATGGAGATTGACCCGTGCTAACACTCCTGATGGCACTTTATATTCCAGTCAGCGTTCTGAGAAGCTACCTGGGTTTGAGGGTCTACGCCAATCCCATTATTATCATGTGCAGATTTACAGGATGTAATATTTTAAAGAAAACCATGTGTGTTACAGTTATGTCAGAAATGATCATCTAACATGGTAAGTGTAAACCATGTGTAGATTGATAATTTAAAATTAAATTTGGTGAGACCAGACTGAGAAACCGATTCATGAAAAGTCTATTGTGCTCCCATGTGACTCGAATGTTCTCTGCTTGTTAATTGCTCATCATTTTGTTGAAATCTTTATACTCCATCTGAATTAGTCAGGGCTCTCTAAAGGAACTGACCCACTGACGATGTATTAAAAGGGCATCTACCAGATTGGGTATGTGACGTGGCCTGGGTAGTCCGACAATGGCCTTCACAAGGGAGAGGCTGAGACTCAGATAATCACTCTGTCCACAAAGTCGCATATCTTGGCAGTCCAGATCTGATGCAGAATGCCTTCGGCTTCTTGAAGAGCCACTGCTCCTCAGCCTGTGTTGAAGCTCCCTGAAGCTGGTTCTGTTAGTGAAGTCAAAGAAGGGATGCAGTTGTGGCTGCGGTAGAGTATATGACCTTGCCTGCAGGAGTGAAGGCAAACAGGCAAAAGCAAAGCAGCTTCTTCCATTTCCCTTGCGTCTGCATTGCCACCAGGAAGTGCTGCTCACATTTAGGGTGGGATGCCCCGTTCAAGTAATCTATCTAATCAAGGAAATCCCTCTCAGCAGTGCCCACTGCTTCGATTTTTAGTTAATCAACTAAATGCCCCATCCAGTTAAGCTGACAGATAAGATTAACATCACACCAAGTGATGTTAACGCAGCTATGAGGCAGGTGATGTGTATTTTACTGTTGCTCTTTCAAGCGATGTAAATGATGAAAGCTTAAAGGCAAGGTTTTGTGATATAAGAACACAACTTCTAAAATATGGCTGCTTGTAAAATAGAAGGAGCAACAACAAAGCCTCTTTTCACAGAGACGTGGTCCAGCGCTTCACGTGGTCTTGGTTAACATCTTGATAGTAAATGTAAAATTTATACTTAGTTATTAATTAGATATTAAGTCAGTTTTCCTGAAAGAGCTTGATGTTCCTTGTGGTGTTAGGTGTGGTGAGTATCATCTTAGCTGATATAAAAATAAATTAACGTGAAGTATCAACCCATCCCTGCTCTGTGTCATAACCACAGTTGGCAAATGGCTGGTGGAAAACATCAAGAGTTTTATTTAAAGTTGGAAACTTGGTGTTTAGGCCAGAGGAGACAGAGAGGGATTGGATGAGAAAGTGCCTGCACTGCTGCCCTCAGCATCCCGAGTTCCTTCTCTTTATCAAAAGATGGTACTCCTCTTTACAGGGCAGGCCTCCCTCTGGTGCTGTTGGGGTGAGTAAGGGCACCCTCCTCCTCTCCTGCTATTAGACTGAGTTGTTCTGTCTCTTCTCTCCTCTGCTGACGTATACCAGGCCTGAGGCTGGATCTGCTCTTGAACCCCTCCAAGGCCTTCCAGCTGGCATCTGGACAAATCCTGAACATGTGGAGAACAGATTCAGACCTAGGTGACTGCTAGGCTCATTCCTCCCCAGACAGACTGAATGTGGCAAGTCCTGCTACCAGGAGGCTTAATGACTTAGGGCAGGGGCAGGCAGGAAGCCATCCTCATCGAGAAAGAAATCAATGAACCAATAAGTCAGCAAAGAAGCACATTCACTGTTGAGGGCCAGCATTCTCCACACATCCATCCAAAGACCTTGTGCATATTTTTAGGGCTGTGTTTCTTGCATTTTATCATAGAGGAAGAAACAAAAACAAAGGTTGTTAAAGACGTGCAAGAAGACACAGAGCAGAATATTCCACTTTATTCCTGGCTCGCAGGCTTCTCCTCTCACTTTGGGGCCAAAGGCTGATATCACATGAGGCCCACTGTTAATTACTAGAGTTTCAGTAAGTGACAGCAGTAGGCATTTCACAAAGAGACAGACTCGAAAGAGGACGGTGAGCTAGACAGACCCTGTGTTGCAGAGCACAGACCACCGTGGGAACATCCACAGCACTTACTACCATACATCTGCACAGCAGATGATCCACATCTGCAGAGCCCATGGCTTGGACCGATATAGAGTGCTATCCTGGCATCGAGAGCGTTTTGCAAATGGAACTTTTAGATATCGTTTGAATGTTAGAAGATTAGATGTGTGTTAACATAAATATCTTCTTAACTTCTCCTAAAGTATTTAGTGGTACTTTATAGAAGTTTGTCATTGCGCTATTAAACATGTATTTGATATCTGTGGAGTAATGAAACTACTGATTTGATAAAGTGGATCTGCTAGCTGGGTTTACTGAGAAGTTTGGTGATATTTAACCATTCAAGCTTTGTCTTTTGATGCCATTTTCCCAGGTATTGTAGGTTATTTTGGGGAAGTTTAAGAACCAGGACAGGTTTTTATGCAGAGTCAAACAGGGATGCATCATTCAGAGACTGCCGGTATCTACCTTGTGTGTGTGTTCCTTAATGCAAGAATCCAGTTTTATCTGGCTGGTGCAGGATGTGTAGGCAGACACACAATTTTATCAGTGCCTAGTGGGGTGGTGGTTGTTTCAGTTCAGAGTGGACAGACTGCAGTTCTGGCTGGTGAGCTGAGAGCAAGGAACTCAGTCCCCTTTCTTCCTGACTGCCAGGTTCCTGACCTCAGCTTTCTCTCCTGGCTGCAGAGCTGCTGTGGGGAGAGTTCTAGATCCCAGCTCTGTGCAGACCTCTGAGTATTTCCCCAGATCAGGCATTTCTTCTGGTGTGCCCAACCTTTCTAGCTATGGTTGGTATCTACTATCTCTGGTACCATCTGTAACCTGAGACATCTCCTGTCTGCACCATTGTCTACCTTAAGAGGTTCCAATCTCTCCTTTGCTCTTAAGAAGGCAGATGGGGTAGGGCTCTAGAGCAGAGTGCTCTAGAGGCGGATTGTCCCAGGGCTTTGGATTCAGATGGTTACTCACCTCCATGCCTCAGAGTCCTGCTCTGTGTTATAGTGGGTCTCTGCTTGAACTCTGGAGGAGGCTCCACGTCATGCCGTAGCAACAACCTCATTGCCACTCCTGTCAAGTGCACAGAGCTCCTGGCGGTTTGCATCCTGGCCAGGGCTATTCTTTTTAAGTTCTGTGTTTATAGTTTCCAATGTCCATCTTTATGGGTATGGCTTAGATGTGCATTCCCTGACAATTAAAATAGCTAGCCAGTTTCATATGCTTGTTGGCTAAATGAGGTGTACTCATTTGAAGAATTTTCTATTCAATTCTTTGTCTTTTTTATTTAAGTGAGCTTGTATGGCTGTTAGGGAGTTGAGGGGCTTCTTACCTATTGTAGACATTGTCTTACTATTACATACATGCTTTGTACATGTTACTCCCGTTTGACAGGCACCCTTTCCCTCATTGTCCCTTGGTATCTCACACCTTTTCTGTTGTCTAGTTTCTGGCTCTTGTCAGAAGTCACTGCCAAGGTCTGTGTGCTGGGCAAGGTCCCCACAGTTTCTCCTAGCAGGTCTGTGGTTTCAGGTCTTAGGTCTCGATATTCAATCCATTTTGAAGAGCTTTTGTTTATCATGTTCGGGGTGCCATTTCTTTTATCTCCGTGGAATTATCCATTTCCCTAATTCTATTTGAAGAGTCTATGCTTTCCTTCTTGCATGGTTTTGTTTTCCTTGATAAAATTTGTTTGAACATGTTCGTGCGGGTATAGAGCAGACCTTTATTCTGTTCAGTTGCTCTGTGTGTCTGGCTTTGTGCCAGCACCATGCTGTTTTAGCTACTATAGTTTTGCCATTTGTCATGTTATCGGGAAATTTTATTCTTTCTCATCAGGATTATTTTTACTTGTCTGGGTTCCTTGATATTTCACATGAATATTAGAGCAGAATCATCCAAGGAGGCCTGGGGGAAGAGGCCCTGGAGCTCAGGTGGTTTAACACTGGGCCAATCAAAGCTAGTCTGGGGAAGGGAATCCCAGTGGGGGTTGTTGTGGCCCCTTGGCTTTAAATACTGCTCTGTTCATTTGGAGAGGAAT
This sequence comes from Rhynchomys soricoides, assembly GCA_019843965.1. Classification (NCBI taxonomy): domain Eukaryota; kingdom Metazoa; phylum Chordata; class Mammalia; order Rodentia; family Muridae; genus Rhynchomys; species Rhynchomys soricoides. The sequence continues at coordinate 2,394,828 of JADRCH010000163.1, forward strand.
TCAGATCCCAAGGCGGAGAGGTTCTTCCTTTGTGCCAGGGCAGATTAGCTATGATACCGCTTGCAAGAGGTAACTAAACTAGGAGTGTTTGGCGCTTGTGTGGGATGCCCGAAGCATTGCTTGCTCAAAGCATTGATTGCACAAACCAATCATCGCCAGCTGCAGACAGGCCAGCTCTGTCCAAAGCCCTTGGGTTCCTTCCCTTGAGCAGTTTCTCAGCCTCAGTTTCTTGGACACTTGGGGCCAGATATTTGTTTGTGGTGAGGGGCATCATGCACACTTGGGTGGAGGGGCCTAACAGTGCCCTAGGCCTCTCTCCCTCAGACACAAACAGTATCCTTCTCCCCCCAGGCTAGACAATAATAATAAGAAAATCTTTCCAGACATGACTGTATGCTCTGGGTGAGGGTCCTAAATTACCCCTCCCCACAACTAAGAACTATATTTTAGAATAATCTTTTCAGCAAAACCAAACCCAAATGTTTTGTAACACATTTTTCTTCAGTGTCTATAGCCAATCAAGTTATGAAGGTCGATCGGGAAGATGTGTGGGAAGTATTCATGAAGGGCCAACTGTTTCTACTGACCCAAAGGAGTGCCTGATGCCCCTGACACGGAGGACCTCAGGACAACAGCAAGCAGGGTGATTTCTAACTCAGATTTGATGGAGAGAACACAGAAACACACAGTGAAGCTGGGCTGATGGTCTAGAGCTTCTGGGCTACTGGTACCCTCTATGTGTTTTAGGTAAAACATTCCAGGTGCAGTGTGCCTTTGACCAGACAGTCTGTTCACGCCTCAGAGATCATCTCCTACTGAAGGAGCTGCATGACTTTTCCCCCACTTTGTTTTTCTTTTTCTTTGTTTTCTTGTTTCCTATCTCAATGTATTACCTTCATGTCTGACAAAGTCACTTACCTTATTTTGCAAGAATTCCTTCCAGTAACAACTGACAGCTTACCCTGGCATTAGAGGCCACCGAGAGCCATCGCTGGTGTAAGTGCCTCCTCTGTGCAGGGTGGGTAATTCAGGAACCAAGTTTTCTTTTCTTCTTTTCTTTTTAAAGCCTGTCTGGACTGGGACTCCAAACCACCCAAGTTCAGAACCACAGAAGACTGTAAGAGAAATCCAGGGCTGCCAGTTTTGTGTCCGGTTTTAAGAGCTGTTAATAAGTGATTGCTTTAGTGGTTCATATTTTGCTAGGGCTATTTTAAAAAAGAGGAAATTATTTAACCGTTCAGGTCCGTCAATATGCCGATCGTTTAGATTTAATAACTATTTGGAAGTATTTGGAATTTATGAATATCATGAAATCATCCCGTGACCATCAAAACAGAAGAATTGGATCAGTGTGTGTACCTTCTGCTCCCCCTGCCTCATTTGTGGACCCTTACGCCAAGATATGAATGTTTATTCAGCCGTATTAGTGTCTTTTGTTAAATAGTTTTTGATTGATCATAGAGATCACAATGACCTTTAGTCATAGTACACAGAGTATCCTGGAACAAATTTGAGAATGAGAAATCTTAAAAAACCTTAGGCTCTGATTTTAAATTCTTTCAACTGCTAGGTAACTTTACATTTCCCTCAGGTTTATAATTGAAGAACGGACGCTGAAGTGTGCACTCTGCTTACAAAGCAGTGATTTGCGGTCACAAATGTAAGGGAGACACACAGGGACTCAGACTGTGTCCTCTCAACAGTCTTCCCTCTTTATCTCCTGCCTGCCTGAAGCTGTGATATTAATCACAAGACTGTTGTCCCTTCTGTGTAGGTTTTAAAGTTTAAAATGAACAACTAGAGTTAAAAGCAGAGCTTCTCTGTTTTGATTTTTTTTCTCCCTGTATTTAGTCTCTGTATCCTGGATATGGGTAAATAAATGTCTCTTCCAGAGAGAATGGGAAGTTGAGGAGAGCTGTCCTACATAAGGAAATCATGACTGTCAGCCTACTAACTATGCCATTGCATTCTGGGAAGTAGCAGCTGGAGCTGTGGCTAAAACATGGGAGGAAGCCACCCAGGCAGCGAGTTCACATTTAATGTAGATCCCAGGAAAGGTGCTAACTGGGAAGGACTGGGGTTTGGCTCTTTTTTGATTATGATTATGTGTTGGGTTTCCTAACTAGACCTCATCTCTGCACCAAGTCTCGCTATTCATCACCTGGGATCAGTGAGGTGGGCTGAGTCTGTGTCTCCTGGTGCAGGTTGGCCCATGTGAGTACACAGCAGCCATGGGGCCTCCTGACTGTTTGAAAGCCTAAGATCAGGCTTTGTCCATGGTCCTCTCCAGGGCTTCAGGGGGGCTTGTAAGATGCTGTTTACACATTGGATCATTCTGGAAGGTACACAGGACACTGATGAATGAGTCACAGAAGCAACTAGCCTTAGGATTCTGAGGGTTGGTGACAAGAGACCATTATTTGCTAAGGAACCAGAACACTGTCAGGAATGAGATGAATTGGTTAATGCAAGTGTGGAGCAGCTTTTGTCTCTTAGAACTAATTCATCTTGGGAAACAAGACAGGGCAGATGCCAGAGCCTCTCTTCTGCCTGCCCCAGGGCAAGACTTTAAGTTCCTGGGAACCTAAGAGAAAGAACTCCTGCATCTTAGCTAGCATTACTGTTCTTAGTAAGTGAGGTTCAGTGAGAAATGCCACCAGACTCATGCCTGGTCACTGAGATCACACAGGCTTTCACCTCTTCCATAGCTAGCTGATCATTTAGACTCCAGATGGATTTGTCTGGAAGCCTAATGTCTGTATCAGTGGAGCAACTTAATGAAGTTGTCCTGAAAGGGTGCTAAAGGCCACAGCATCTCTATTTAGAGTTTTAAAAAAATACAATTTAATGTCTTTGAGCCAATGCTCTTAAAATGTCATTCCATAAATTAACCTGCTGCCTGCCAAATAGTTGCCATTTGTGGATCGATGGCAAAAGTTCAAAGGGGTTAAGTGACTTGTCAAAGTAACACAGCAAGTAGCATAATCAGAAGGAGATTTGAGGCTTTTAATTTGTAGTTTTCTCTCTAAAGCTATTAGCTGGTTCTGTCCCAGGATTAGCACAAGGCAGGTCTAGTGGTATACACAGGTATTCCTGGGAAAGGGACCGTTTTCTCCCTGGAGAGATCTGCCTTTTTTTATTCTTTCAATAATATTTGTTACAGTGAATCTCTGGATTTGGCTAACATGTGTGTCCTGCTATTTATGAAAGAAGAAATGTAAAATTCAAGGAAAGGAAAGTCAAGGAAAGGCTGAGTGGAACCTACGGGTAAGGGTGGTTTCTAGATGGGAGAAGAGTGGAAGCTAAAACCAGCTTCCTCACTGATGTAAAGGCAAGGCCCCTGGAGTGAGGGTCGTTGGAGCTGGTGACTCATGTCTTCTATAACTGCTGAGAGGTGATGCCAGTATGTAGGATTAGACTTGTATTTGAAGTCCTGGTTCAGTGTAAGGATTTGTGGGCTCACTGACCCCCTTGAAGAGAGTTCCTTGTGCCCCTTTTCTCTGTGGAAACAGCTTCCAAGCTTTCGGGTAAAATAAGGAGCAAGAAGCTACAGGTTGCTCGTAGTCTGGAACACAGGGTTGGAACTCAGTGCTGGCATGAGTTCCATGAATGAGCTACACTGAACCTGGACCAGGCTGTGAAGAGCTGAGCTCTGTCTGCCCAAGGGAAGAGTCATTTCATGGAATAGGCGAGCCTGTCTCAGTTACATACCCTGGATGTATTTTGGCAGTTGCAGTAGCCTGGGTTCAGTCAGAACTAGTTAACTAGTGGCAGCAGAGATGGGATTCCATAAACTGGCTGCCTCTGTATGTGGTATTTGAGGTTTAATTGGCAGACAGCTGACCTTGTCTCTAATTAAGTTGCTTCTCAACCCAGTATCTTGAAAGACAACTTTTGTGGCGTATGTCAAACACTGCATTTCTCAGCTTGTTAGTAGCATCGGGAAATAGGAAGTTTGCAGATCATGAGTGCAGTGCTAAAATAGGCACTAAAAGCCTTACTGCTGATTGCTGAGGAGGAAGAGGAAGAAGCAGCTGAAGACACAAAGCCCAGTCCTCTCTCTTGAGCCCTCTTCCCTTCTAAGGGTCTCACGAGTCAGGAGGTCACAGTTTTGTTTTGTTTGTTTCAACTAGCAAATTTTATTTAGTTCAAGATTTGGGAAGTTTCTCTGAAAAAAAAAACCAAACAAACTAGTTTTTAGTTAGGAATAGGTAATTTAGGACCCTCACTCCAGGACATCCAGCAGTGTCTTGGGGAGATTTTTTTAAAAATCTCACCCGGGAGGAGGGAGGATGCTGTTGATGTCAGAGAGAGAGAGAGAGAAGGAGGGGAAGCCCCCCACTCCGTGTGCATCGTGCCCCTCACCATAAGCATCTGGTCCCAGGTGTCCAAGGAGCTGAGGCTGAGAAACTGCTAAGAGAAGGAACCCAAGGGCTTTGGGCAGAGCTGGTCTGTCTGCAGCTGGCGATGGTTTGTGCAGGTGATGGAGAGTATCCCATACAAGTGCCTAAGCTTTTGGAAGTTTTGAGCTTTGCAGGATGCACCCTGCTCCCCCGTGTGTTGCTTATTCTGTCCTTGGTATCAGTATTTCCCCATACGTCTCCTGTGTCTTTCATGGAGGAGCAGTATTAGAAACCAAGATGTGGGCACTGGCTTTTAACCTCCCAATTCTAAAGTACCTTTGCTTATGAGGTCTGATTTTATTATTTGGTATTTGTCCTAAACATGAGTTTATTTTGAAATTTGTTTTCCATGTCGGAGCTTACGTGGGGCAAACAGTATTGACTTTTAAGAGGACAGCCTTCCTGAATTACACTGGTGCTGATGTGCTTTGTGAAAAGTCTCTTTTCTGATGGTGTTTGGAAGTGTTGCTGCCTCAAGTCAGCCTTGTCGTTGAGCCGCTGTTTTACTCAGTTTTGTCACAGCCTTAGAGCCACATTCCCGCAGCCCTGTCTGGTCTACACACAGATGATTTGTTCTGCATGGGAGACATCTGCAGTGGTGACCCTCCCTGGAAGAGTTTTATTGGGTTACATTTATTGGATACTGTTTTATTTGCCAAGTTCAGTTAGAGAGAGCTATGTTTGAAATTCTTCTAAAACTTCATGTTTCAAGCCTTCATAATTTCTGGACTTTTTCTTAGCTTTGATGAGTAACTGATTGACCGGTTTAAACCTTGCTGTTGATGCTCATGATTGATGTACGTAACCTGTCAGGCTTTTCTCCTTATGTAGCACCACTGTTTTTGTTAAAAATATTTTTAGGAACAAATGAAAGTAATTTTGGTTTAAAAATAAAGGTTATTTAGACACAAATTGTGTCTAAATAAACCCAAGTGTGAAGACAGACTATAACGCGAATTGTTCAAGGCATTATAAAAATTTTATTTCTTTATTACACATTTAGGATCTGTCTGAGAATACTTTCAAATGAAGCGTTCTCCCAATCTGTATTTCCCAAACACTCCTGCTGTCTGTTTTGATCGGACAGCATTAAAAAGAAATAATTTATTGAGATAAAGCTGTTAATTGCTAAATCACAAACCTGTTAGGTTCCTTTCTTCTTCCCCAGAATCAGACCATAGCTCCCTGTTTGTCAAAAAGCTGACAGACCCCTGCTCTGAGGGTTGGAGCCCAGAGCCAGAGCCCAGGGAGAGATTGGAAGGAAGCAAGCACCATCCTTCCCCACTGCAACTGCAAGACAAGTTTACAGTCTTCTCTCCCCCTTCAAGTCCAACTGTGTTGTCCCCTTGTCTTTTGCATGGCGTTCTCTCCCCTAATTGTTCTTCCATTAGGATTGTCCTAATCCTGCCAGCCTCTTCCCCTGGGTCACTTTCAAGAGTAATTTGGTTTCAGCTCTTTCCCCAACACCTCTGCATTTGGACAGCTCTGCCTTTTTGTTATAACGCATGTATTATAAACGGACCTTTCCGAGGTGAGGAACTTAAAGGCATTGAATATGCCGCAGTGCAGCGAGATTATGTGTCTTTCCTTTGATGGAAAGCAAAACTCCTTACCCGATAAAATCTGTCCTTTTCCCGAGAGAAACACCGATGCAAACACCTATGTTCTCTGTCTTTGTAGATTCACCCGTTTAGTATGTTTCGTAGAAATGGCTCACTATATGTGATCTGGGTGTCTCTGGATTTTACTTACCATCACGGCGTGTCATCTACTTTGTGTCATGAGTTATTTCTTTGTTTTTACGGCTAATGCCTATTTGTGTGAATGCACCACACTTTGCTTGTTTATTCATTCAGTGGTGGAGATTTGGTCTGTTTCAATCTGTAGCCCTGGTGACTAGTGCAGGCATGTTCATGAGCTCGTGTGCTTACTCAGAGTTCTGCCCGGCCAGTACCCTGTTCTGAGATTGTAAGTTCTTGAGATAGCTCTGTGTTAACTTTCAAAGAACAGTTACATTTTCCACAGAAGTGGGATGATTTTCCAAAATTACTTCTAACCTGTGTCTGTTATCTAAATCAAAAGACTTAATTTGGAAACATAAATTCCTCGATGCTTTGATTTTGTGATTAAAAATAGATTATCTTTAGCCTATCTACCACTGTTTTTCAGAACTGCTTAAAAATAAATAAATAAAATAAACCCAGAAAAAACAAAACCTTGGCCAATTCCTGTGTTTCTCTCCTGAGAGTTGGCAAGATTCTTCGGAACAGATTGCTGGAGTTTATGTTCTAGTCTTCTGCTCTCAGACAGTTAGCTTGCTCTCCCCTGAGCTTAGAGAAAGCCAATTTAAATGTCCAGGCTCCATATCTACTTACCGTCTGACTTGATCAAAATATAGAAGAAAACAGGCCCCAAATTGTACTGAATGCTCAATAGCCCATTATACAATTAAGGAGATGACAAATACTTTATTCTTGACATGACAAAAATGATTTTTTTTTTTTTTTAAAAAGACCATCTGAAGCAGCACCCATGGGATAATGTTTCTTTTTTCTCTTCGCCATGTTGCTAGAGTGTTGAGGTCCATCTAAGAGACTCATACTTCATACAACATAGCTGTGCCCTGTAAGGGCCAGCACTGGTGTTCAAAGTGTGTATTCTTAGTGTTAGTAATTTTCAGTCAGTTTGCTTCCTAAGTTCTTTATTTACGTAACATTTTTATTTCCAAAGACATAGAACGAGAGACGGGCGCACTGCCTGTGAAGCCAGAGTGGGGCTTGGAGCTGGGAGACGGCGGCAGCAGCAGCGTTAGCTCTTGGTTGCAGCAATTATTCGGCAGCAGTACATCCTCCCACAGGCCATTGCAGTTAACTGGGAACACCATGGACCAACAGGAAAAACCATTTCAGCAGATGACGTTGGAAACTGCAGCAGCTCAGCTCAAAACTGTGAGAGCCCATGCCAGTATGGCTCACATCGCTTCTGGCAGTGATGGAAAAAATTCACCTATGAGCGAATCGTACTTAGGCACACACATTCGGAAAGCCATTTAAAGATTATTTGGCATAGGTTCTTCAGAACCTGTGCCACACAGAGGAAGGCTATGTACTCAGAGAAGTCAGAATGAGCTTACCTGAAAAGATGCATCTTAACTACAGCTCTTCCAATTTGATGGCCCTGCTCGTGTGGGTTTGGCCCAAGAGACACTTAGGAGGCCCAGGCTCCATCCTCTGTTAAAAGAAATGTTCTTTATTAGGCAATGTTTAAAGACTGTCTGTGTGAGGAGGTCAGCTACAAAGTCATTTAAATATTTTAAGACTTGAGACTGTAGGGATAGGCCAGGAGAAAACCGGTGCTCTAGGGTGTGGGCTGTGCTTGATGACAAACAGACCTGAAGAGGGGCTGTCTGTGGGTTGCTGTGGAGCTGAGGTTTGCTCAGAGGACACCGGGTGCCCAGACTTTCCCTGTGTTTAATTGTTGCTGGCCACAGTACTGAGGCTGTGCTGTTCAGGAAAACAGCAACCAATCAATTGACAAGACCAAACTAGCTGCTCGGCATAGCCAGGCAAATGCAGACATGCAGGTACTCGAGTTAACCTCTGTAGCCAACTGTGTAGCGTCACATCGTATATTCCTAGGGAGACAGCAAAGGGAGCTGCCATGTTGACTTCCGGACCTGGACACTCCTGTACCTTGCGCTGTGGATCTAGTTTCAGCTGGGAGCCTTGTGAAAGCAAAGACAGTTGTGTTGTTTGGACCGGTGTGAGAAATGGGTTCCAGCATCCTTCCATGCTACACTGATCCTTTCCAACTCCGAAAGGGCTGTTTCCAGACTGAGAACTTAAACAGTATCTCTGTGAGCCATGATGTGCTTTTATTTTTGTTTGAAATAAAATTAATCAAATTCCTCTACACTGGCACAGGCTTCAGCAAGTACAATGGAGCTATTGCAACCAGATATAAATAAAGTTAAAATCAGGATTTTCAAGAATTTTAGGTTTTACAGTTATTCTATTTGCTAACGCAGAAGAGTATAATTTATGGTTGACCCATGAAATTTTATGCCAATGTAAAGATGATAAATTAATTTATGGAACAATTAAACTAAAAACTTTTAAGTTTTGAGACTGGAGAGGAAGCTTGGGGGCAGAGTACTTGCTTAGCATGTGTAAGGCCCTAGTAGTGGAAAAATTAAACTATAACACAGTTCTCTCAGAAGTTATATGAGGTGATATTTATGTTGTATCTGATCTATGGAATTTTTTAAGTGATGCAATATTTTCTAGATGATCTATTGCTTGCTGTCCATTGAAGTGCATGAATCTTACAGTATAACATTCTTACATATTGTAGATGTATTAGTGTTTAATAACATATTTATTTATATATTTATATTTAACAACATATAAGCTTATATGTTAAAATCACAATTCTTGTTCTTTTCAAGTTTTAGGCTCCATAGATTTGCCTGAGTCCTTTGGGTAAGAGGTGTATTTTAAAGGCTAAGATGCGTGGAGTCGGGACTGACTTTGTTTAACTGGAGGTAGAGATGTAAATAGAAAGACTATATCACAGGAAAGGGCAGCAGCTTCACAGAGATGAGGGAGTTACTTAGTAAAGCCCAGAGGTGATACAACAGTGCAGTCGGCATGGGTCGGAAGCTTGGGGATACAGTCCCTTCTTTCCTATCCAGTCCCTGGCTTGGGTCTATTACCTGCTTTCTTCAGAATAGGTTGAGTGAGAACAATTACAAAGCCTATGAAACTGGAATCCCATATGAATTGTACTTTACAATAGGATTTTCTCACAGGTAGCAAGGAATAGTTTTCTTTGATCATAGCTTTTCTCCAAACCTTTTAAAGGCCACCATTTAGATCAGACAATTGAAAATATGGCACTGTTGGATGTGAGATTGGTAAAGATCTTTTCTCAATCTATTGGTTACCATTTTGTCCTGTTGACAGTGTCCTTTGCCTCACAGAAGCTTTGCAAATTTATGAGGTCCCATTTGTCGATTCTTGATGTTAGAGCATAAGCCATTGGTGTTTTGTTCAGGAACTTTTCCCCTGTGCCCATGTGTTCGAGGCTCTTCCCCACTTTCTCCTCTATAAATTTCAGTGTATCTGGTTTTATGTGGAGGTCCTTGATCCACTTGGACTTGAGCTTTGTACAGGGAGATAGGAATGGATCAATTTGTTTTCTTCTACATGTCGACCATCAGTTGAACCAGAACTATTTGTTGAAAATGCTATCTTTTTCCCACTGGATGGGTTTAGCTCCACCAGGGCAGAAAGATGGGAGTGGGGGAGAGGCATGGGAAGGGGGGGATCAGATAGGGGGTTTCCTAAGGAGAGACCTGGAAAGGGGAAAACATTTGAAAGGTAAATAAAGAAAATATCCAATTTAAAAAAGAAAAAAAAGAAAATATGACACTGGCTGTAAATGATAGCCAATACTGAGCGCTAGTTGATTTTATGATTGGTTTTTACATAGTGGATTTAAGTGTTGTTTCACATTTGAGGACACTCTAAGTACTTCTTGCTTGATTTTGTTAAATTCCCACAGGGTACCCATTTGTGTAGCTGTCAGGGACAGTATCTTCTGAGCTCTCTCTCTAGGCCCTCAAGATTATCTTTGGATCAGTGTTTACACTGTGGTATGGTTCACCAGTCAAGATAGTTAATGTATCCATCACCTCTCAGGTATGGTTTTCCTATGTGGTGAGACCATTTATCATCAATGGTGTCAGCACATTTCAGGTATGCAGGGCAACTTTCCCTCATCATTTAGCTGTATGTTAGATCTTCAGAATGTAACTGTCCCACGGAACTGGACCCTTGTTTTATTTAAAGACATGGTCCAGGATTAGAGATGATGTAGCCCAGTTCCAGCCTTGGTCATTGAATTGGCGCCACATTAGTCATCATGATTATACTCAGGGATTTAGTGGACGCTTAGAACTTTAAGTTTTATTCAGTGATAGCTAGAGTTCTGTGTCAGGTCCACTCTTTCTGTCCCAGCCTCTTGTCCTGAGCCCTTAGACCTTTTAACCACAGTAAAATTTACATCTTGGGCTAGACACATAATGTATGACCCCAGACGCTGGCCTTCCACCGAGGCCTTTTTGTCTTGTACAGATCTTACCACATGCCCAGCTGAGACATCAGTTGTGTTTTCTGGTATTGTAGCAGAATGGGCAATTCAGACCTTAGATAAAATCCAGGACATACTGGTCTTAATCCTTGTTTCTATGAACCTGGACTCCAATTTGGGTCACTTGTAATCATTCATACAAAGGAGAAAGAAAGCTCACATCACCTATAACATTATATCACTGTTGGGTGGCAGAGATGAGACACAGAACCAGACAGGCTTGAGTGAAAAGACACTTGTGCTGAAAGATAATGAGATGCACTTTTTAATATGCATAATTCTAGTACATTCCAAGTCTTCCAGATGCCAAGAAGAGTTGTGAAGAGAAGTGTGATGGCTCTCAGTAATGGGGAGGAAAGAAATGACAGAGAAGTCAGCTTAGTTCTGGAGCCAGAGTGGACATACAGTACATGTAGTGAGTAGGTTCAACCACTGGCTGAAGAATGCATGCTGCCTTGAGAAGGATTTTGTTACTATCTTGATAATTGATCAACCCCCAGGCAAATGCTCTATGACGTGACAAGAATCCAAGGCATTATAGAGGGCTGGAGCAACATGTCCTCATGAAAATGACCTCAGTGTAGGGTAAACAAGGGACACATCTTTGCAGACCTAGGTGAGAACCTCACTGGGGACGCCATAACTTAACTTCACGCTTTTCCCTTCTCCGTTAGCTGTGAAGAGAGGCCCTTTAGTATATACACTATGATTAACATATACAGATGTCCCCGAATATTTGTAGACCACATCTTGGGTTTTCCTTTACAGCTACTGTTCCAGACATTGTCAATTTGTCTTTAGCTGAACATGTTTGATGTGTTTATTTACAGACAGAAGGACAGCATTCCCAACTGAATGAGAACTACTAGAGATATTGATAAAGGAAGGGAGATTTGAAAACAAAACAAAACAACCCAAGAAGTATGCAAAATTAAAGGTTGACAAACTGGGAAAATATCTGGAGGGTTAAAATGTGAACGTCTGTTTGAAATCTTTTTTTTTGGAAGGCTAAGCAAAGCCAAAAAGAGTAATAGCCTTGGACCAGACATCTCACCCCACAACTTTCCCAGCTGTTCTGAAGGAAGAGCAGAGAAGCTGCCCGGCTCTGTGGTTGCTGAAAGCCTATAACCCAGGTTTGCAACCCAAACCCCCAGGCTATGTTGTCTTGGTTTTCTTACAATAATATCATCTTTCTCTCAGGAGGACACACTTGTGAGTGTGCTTAAGGCCCCTTTGTTTTAATTACCATAACTAGCAGACAGTGCTGTGTTAGATTGGATTTGTTCTGAGAAAGCTTTTGTTGAGCTTGGAACTGTAATCTAAACTCCCAGAGAGACAAAGCCATGTCTTGTTCATCTTTGGAACATAGGACCTAGCCCAGAGCCTGGACCCGCAGGCAGCCCTTGTGAATTTCTGCTTTTGTGCTAAACCCAACTGTGTGACTGCCTTACCCTGTTGTAGCAATTAGAACTACATGGGCATTTCCCCAGAATGTCCCATTTATTAATATGTTTAGTTGGTTCCTGGACTTCTTACAAACAACAAATACTAACATTCTCTCTGTCTGTCTCTCCAACCCCAAGATAGATGATTTGTTGCGGTTCACTCAACTTGTCTCTTCTGTGGAAAAATAAAACTTAGATTTTTTTTTTAAAAAAAATCCTTTCAGACTTTGTAAGGCATCCCAGTTTGATTGACATGTAAATGCACAGTGTAACTTTCACTTCCGCTTAGTTATTTACTGCAGTCCTTGAATCCTCTCCCCTCACTCTTTCTTTACTGTGGAAGGTGCTGGTACTCCATGGTAAATTCCTTGCAAAATGGTGCTGGTGTCTGTCCTAACAAAGCAGACTACGCATAATGTAACTCCAAGGGAAGCATGGCGTGCCTGTGCGCACACTGAGAGCTCTGCTGAAATCCCACCTCTGAAGGATTTCAAATCTGCTATAGAAGAGAAGTCACACCCAAGCTCCAGAACGTTGGGGGAACAGTGCAAGGGACCCCTTCTTCCACTTGCCGTCTGTGGAGGCCTAGAGAAATGGCCACCAGAGGACATCATGTGTTCTTGGGTCCCAGGATGTTAAGGTTTAAGTAAGTGTTTTAGGAAACACAAAATGTCTCCTGGATTTAGAAGACAATGATTCTTAGATTCTAGAATGACATCATGGCATGGGTTATCCTTATCTGTGAATTATTCATTAAATAGGCTTCTCAAATGGATTGATTTTTTCCCACTTTTATCAGTGTGTGTGTGTGTGTGTGTGTGTGTGTGTGCAGGGGCACACGTGTACCACAGTATGTGTAGAAGTCAGAGACAGTTTGCCAGCCTCAGATCTCTTTGTACCTTATCAGTTCCTGGAATTGAACTTAGGTCATTAGGCTTGGCAACAAGTGCCTTTACCCACTGAGCCATCTTGCAATTCCCCACTGACCAGTTTTGAATATGACATCTTTACATATGGATTAATTCTGACATTTTTAGTTGATTTTACTAAAAGGTGTGCTTTTTTTTTTCTTTCAATAATCAGCTACAGTGACATTTTGTTGTTCATCTGGCTAATTACCTTGCTATTTGTTAACCTAAGTTTCTTGTTTCTACAGTTTCACCCATTTTTTACTTAATTTTCAAATTGGTGAGGCAGTGGGACAAAAGAGAAGCCTAGAACTAATAGCCCGTCAGTTCTAAAATCATCACCTATTTGCTTGCATAGATACAGTAGAGGACTTTTAAATGAATTGGCCAAAATGAGGTAGTGGAGTTTGGTTTGGGTTCATCAGTAGCATTCCTTTCCAGGCACAGAGGGTAGCAAGTTGACTGTGTAGAGAACCAGAGAACATTCAGACCCTGGAATCCTGAGGGTGACATTTGTCAAACACATGGCTCCTAAGAGACCAGTTGTTCTCAGCCTCCCTAATGCTGCGACCCTTTAATACAGTTTCTTATTGTTGTGATCTGCCACCACAAAAGTATTTTGTTGCTACTTCATAACTGTCATTTGGCTACTGTTATGAATTGTAGTATAAATATCTGACTTGCAGGATATCTGATATGCCACCCCCTCGGGTTGAGAAGTGCTGCTATAGATGCTTAATAATTGTCAGTGGACTATGATTTTACAGCTAGAGAGTACCTTACAGATGTGGAAGCCCCAGGTTCCTCTCCTCTCCTCTATGCATTCCCAGTTCCACACTGCCCTGAGGCAGAGGCAGTGCTGGCTGCCTCTAGCCCAGCAGTCGAGCTGGAAACTGTGCCTAGGCAAAGTAATCAGAGGCAGCTGGGCAACGGCCTTCTTGCCCAATTTATAATGTTGGTTGTCAGCAAACCAGACCTACAGAGCCATTTTAGAACATTTCCAGCTCAAGTGGAATTTTCAAAACCATCATCAGGTCACTGAAGCTGCTGTCATGGGCTGTGCACAGGTGGTCGAGCAACTGGTCAAGGTGGCTTAGGCTGAGGACTTTTCCCTCCCAGCACAAGTACCTAACATCACCACTAGGATTGCTCTCCTGTCATTTACCAGGGCAAAACCCAATTTTCCCTTCAGAGTCTTTGATTCACACAACAGCTTTTAGAAGGACTTTTATTTATTTTGTCTCCATATAGGCTCTACCTGGGAATTAGTGAGGCAACAGGGTTAGGCGTGCTTAGCTTAATGATAAATAGTGAGTTGTGCAGAGGAATGACATTTTTATCCCTTGAGAGGCAAAAGGCATATCTGAAGCACTGCGAAGCTTTCCAGGTGAGTTTATTAACTTCTGAGGAAGAAGAAATAGATGAAGAGCAGATGAGAATCTTGGACAAAGGCCTGAACCTTGATCACAGAGAATTTTATTTATCTTTTGATATAGTGGATAATAGCAAGACAAAATTCATAAGGAGGATCATTTTCCAGAAAAAAAATGTAGTGCTGATTTCTTATGTAATACTTGAGAAAATATCTCAAAGAAAATGTTCTGGATCTAATTCTACTATGTGGGCCAAGTGTAATAAGTAAGCTTGCAGCTGGATGGACTCTAAGGTTTCATCAGTCAAGAGCATGGTGGTAGAAAACATGGCGGTTAGGCAGCAAGCAGGAACAAACCGCCCTTAGCAGCAGGCTTCGTGCTGGCTAACCACTGAGAGACTCTTTGACAAAGGGGGACTGCATAAAACATGGATAAAAGGGGTTTTAATTGGAGCAAACTAATAAGATATTAATGGCTTATTTAATTGTGTGAGCTTCTTAGGTCAAAGGCATCTTCTTATCCTATGGTTCTTGGTTTCTATGCAGCAGCAATAGTCTCAACCTCTAAACCACCTCACTGTTCCGCCGTAGTAGACACAGAAACAGCATTGCTTGTGGAATTCACACCAAAATAAACACTGGTAGCGGTGACAGTGACCACAACCACACAACAAATCACTTTTCCGTCTGGCCAAGAATGTAATGAAAGGATCCATCACAGAACTGTCCTTCATAGAGACATGGGTCAGTTACTCATCCAGTTACTTCCTGGTGTAGAACCTGTTTTCCCCAGGCCCTGAGTTGGCCATGTAGACCCGGGATGAGCCTGTAAAGTTTGTTTTGAAGGATTACAGTACTCTCTTGCCAGGTGCACACTGAGGCACTAATGAAGACAAATCTCCAAGTGCAGGGAACGTTGAAGAAATACTCCCAGTGGGTGCTTTTCACTTGCTTGTGTGTTTGCTTTAAGAGATGGGATCTTATTCTGTAGACCAGTCTGGCCTTAAACTAAAAATTCTCACATCTCAGGTCCCTTGAATGATGTTAGTTTTTCAAAGTGTAACTTCTAGACTCTTCTATTTGTATGATAAATTGTCATTTCCATTTTTCTTCACACAATTTTGATTTTAACTAGATTATCTGTCCCTCTGTGTTTTCATAATACTGAGGCTTTTTGTGCAATGATTCCTTTTTTTATATACAGTTCTCTATGTATATTTATTGTCTTCTCTACCAGACAGAAGCCAGTCAAAGGAAGGGGCTTGTAACCTGTTGGCTTTTGCAACCTCCCACAATGTCAGGTGCATTGTGTATGATGTCACTGTAAGTTGGGCTACATTGTATTCTATTTAAACAAGGTTCTTTGCATCCCCAAGAGTTAAATTAGTCATTTGAATTGGGTCCAACACAGGTTAAAATTGATTGACGTCTAAGTTGTGGTCCTTGCTGATTTCTTGGAGAAAAGGATTCCAAGTGTGGCAAGCTTGTGTGGCTGCTCACTGTGTGCCTTTGACTGTGTCTCTGTGACTGGCTGGCTATTTACTTTGTACCAGTTGCAATGGAGAAGGAAACAGTCTTCACAGTTGTTGCAGGAAAAACTTAATCTGTGTCAAACCAGAATTGTTTTATTTTAGAACTTGTATGAATTATGGATCCAAACATATATACACTAAAACACAGACTAAATGTAACTAAAATCATCTCTTCTTGTGTGGGTTCCCAACCCCTGGATTTTAGTCTGGTCTTTTTGTCCCTCCTCCATCACTCAAATAATACAGTTTCATTGTGAAAAAACAAATCAAACCAAAACACTAAGCTATAGAGAGCAGGTTCTTTCTTTTTTTCATCCTGTGTCTGGGAGTGGTCTTGCTCCTAATCTGGCTTTCTCTCTGGTTGTGGAATGGCCAGTGCATTTAGTTTTCTAGTCACCCTGGGCCAGTATGCTAGCTAGGCAAAGAGCTTTGTGCCCACGTTCCTTCCGGAAGGAGAGTGTTTCCTCCAACGCCCCACCTGCACAACCAGCAGCCTTCCTGCCTTTATCCTGTAGATCCTAACTGTGGCTTCCTGGGAAACCCACCTTAAACCAGTTGAGTGGCACGAATAACAAAGTGACAGTTCCTGTTTGCCAAAGGCTGGCCAGCTTGTTCGTAAGGGTGTGGAAGATAAACGTTGGAGACTATAAAGTCTGTCCCCTGGTTTCATCTTTGCTCCTGTAGCAAGAACATGTAAGAAGTAAGTGAGCAGGTGTGGCTCCGTTGTAATATTAAATGTAGATAGAGTCTGGAGGTAGGCCGCAGCCGTCCTCTGACGACACGATCCCTGCAGTGGGATCCCTGAAACGTTACATTCAGCAGAGTTAGCCAGGAGTTTGTTAAAACATGATGCCCCATCTCTAGAGTTTCTATTTCAACAATTACAGGTAGAAACTG
This sequence comes from Rhynchomys soricoides, assembly GCA_019843965.1. Classification (NCBI taxonomy): domain Eukaryota; kingdom Metazoa; phylum Chordata; class Mammalia; order Rodentia; family Muridae; genus Rhynchomys; species Rhynchomys soricoides. The sequence continues at coordinate 2,411,538 of JADRCH010000163.1, forward strand.
AATTTGCATTTCTAACAGGTTTCCGCTGTTAGATGACTATGCTTCTCGATAAAAGACCACACTTTTACAATCAATGACTTGGTCTAGCATTTCTTGGTGTTAGGAGTTGGGGCTGACCTGTGTATTGGATAATGGTCAGTAGCACCCTTAGTCTCTACCCTACTAGATTCAGTACCTTCTTGAATCTAACAAAATGGTAAAAAAAAAAAAAAAAAAAAAGTGGGGGGGGGGAGGAAGAAGAGGAGGGGAGGAGGGAGACTAGAACATTGCTGTTTCCTGTGGCTTGAACTAACTGACTCCTCTTCTTGTTGAGGTTATCTCCAGCACACAGAAGTGGGTTCAGCTTTCCTTGGCACATTTAGACCAGGGATTATTAACAAGGTCACAGGCTGTGATTGGAAATAAGGACTGAAGTGACACCTGGATAGACACCCAACATGGTCTTCTGTCAGTTATATTACAACTCTGAAGGGCAGGGGGACAAACTGCCAAAACGGTTTCAGCAAATGAAACAATAATGCTCATTTTCCCCCTCTGATTTTCTTCATTAAAGAATCTAACTTCAGAATGGGATGGAAGGAACTTTCTAGAAGCTGTAAGAAAGTGCAGGAAAGTAGGCAACTAAGCAGCAGAGCATCGTATTCCATGAAGCCCCGGGCAAAGGGGGCATCACAGTTTGGCATTTGTAGGATGGTTTCCATGAGAAGGTTTTTAAGGAAATGGTCATCTTAAGAAAGTTTTGTCAGGTTTTCAGGTGCGTATGAGTAGAATCATCTTCTGTTTCACACAGTGTACATGGCTAAAATCTGGATTCCTTCCACCTCTGGCTTTGGTGTTCTTGAGACAGAGTTTCTGTATGTAGGCTGTCTTTGATCTTTCCATGTTGCCCAGGCTGGCCTCTAACATGTGGCAATCCTGTTATCTCTGCCTCATACCTGGCTTGTTTGCAGTGTATGTGTGTGTGTTTGTATCCATGCACATGTATGTATGTGTTGGAAGTTTTTAATCTTGAATTTTTTTGAAGAAGAATCGTCTTCAAAAAGAAATGGAAAAGAGTAACAAGGAACAACAAAAATATAAGCCCGGCAGAAAGTATTGCTCATGAATTGTTAATTATGAGAATGAATATAAAGCCCAAACTGTCTTCTGTTTCACATTTAGACTCTCCCATCTCCCCCATGTATTGGATTCCTATATATTTATGTATTCACTGGTATATATATGAATGATCCAGAAACATGGAATCATTGGTGTGAGTTGCAGAGTCTTGTTTTAGTTGTCATTTGTATTCTGCTATGTTCCTAAGAATGGCGTTGGTTGCCTGTAAAACTTTTAAATAAATTGGCCTACATCAAAATTAGTCTATGTGAGGAAAATATCTGCTATATCTTAAGATTATACTTATTTGTGAGTGCTGACATGAATTGCTGTTGCGCAGCTTTAAGGAGACATTATTACTGGGATCTGTTTCCTAGGCAAAGATTCTCACCTGAGAGTTGGAGCTGGATGACGTGGGGTGACGTGGGGTGACCTGAGACACTTGAGTGTAACCCGTCCGGAAGCCACCTGTCCTTGCAGCCTCAAGTGCTTACAGCTTCACTGTTACTTTTCTGTATTGTATTTTAAGGCTTGTCTAGCTAAGTCCTAGTTGGTATAAAAATAAATGAATGAATGAATGAATAAATAAATAAATAAATAAATACAGCAAGAAAGAAAAGCAGAAAGGAAGAAAAATCCAGGTAGTTGGATCGATGGTCTTTGTTGGACAGTGAGTTTGCCATCCTTAGCTGAGGGATGGCAATGCTGTGGTGCTGTGCATGAGAAAGCCCCTGACAGTCCCAGTAATCGGATACAGGGTTCCGGTTGGTGGTGGTGTTTGTGAGGTTTCTGTGCAGCAGCCTTGCTGGAGGACGCACATCATGGCCATAGAATTTGAGAGCAAAAAAATCCATGCTACTTCCGGTTCCTTCTCTCTGGTTTGGGCTCATGATTCAAGAAGCAGCTTCCTGCTTCTACTGCCCTGCCTGCTTCCCGCTGCCTGTTGCCTGTTGCCTGCTGCCCTCTGCCCACTTCCCACTGCCCACTTCCTGCTGCCCGCTGCCTGCTGCTATGCCTGCTGCCTGCTGCTATGCCTGCTGCCTGCTGCCATACTTGCTGCCTGCTGCCTGCTGCCTGCTGCCTGCTGCCTGCTGGCCTGCTGCTTGGTGCCATGCCTGCTGCTATGCTGTTGTCACAGTTGTGGACTCTAACCCTCTAGAACCTCAAGCCAAAATAAAATCTTCCTTCTCTAAGTCGCCTTGGTCATGGCGTTTTATCAGCAACAGATGTGTGACTAATGCTCCCCGGTATACCACAGTACACGTGGGCAGAAGAACCTGGTGAGGTGGAGTGGTAGGGAAGGGGTCTCACGGAGAACATTGAGGGCGGGGACCTTTGAGTGCAGGGGATCGTGGTTCCTGCTTTGAGGCAGAAGGCAGATTTCCTTAACTCTGCTAGAAATCCCATGTCTGTGAAATAATAGTGGATATGGGCCATTAAATATGATTGAGGCTCTGAGGGAATATTAAACTCATAGCTTTGAACCCTTGATGAGGTCAGAGACTCCAGGGGGGACTCTGAAAACTCAGGAGTCTTTCCTCTAGGAAAATATGTAAAAACATACCAAATGTCAGTTTCAGGAGGACTCTCAACCCAGGAGAGCTCATTTTGGGGGCAGGGTTACAAGGCTTTAAGCTCAAGGAAAAATTAGGGTTTTTAGGAGTATACCAATATTTGTAATTTTATTATGCACCTGGGAAGCCATTGCGAGGCCCTGTGCTTTTGTCATGTGAGGTTGGCATAGTTTTAGTAACTCTTACATGTCTCACAGAATACTCCACTAGTTAAGGTGCAATGGAGTTAAAGATGACTGGAAAAGTAGGAATTTCAGATAGGTATCAAGGGGAACACCTTTAGTCCAGAGTGTGTAATTTTACTTTAGCTTTGGCTTAGTAAGAACAGTAGAAATATGTGCTCATACTGTATTTGTAATTTTCCTTTCATTGGATAATCTTGTTTTTTTTTTTCTTTCCATTTCTGCATGAATTTTGTCCTGTTTCGTTAAAGTGACCACGAATCTTCATGATTTTCCATTTATTTATTTATTTATTCATTCATTCATTCATTCATTCATTCACTCACTTCACATCCCAGTTCCAGCCCCTCCCTCCTCTCCTCCAACCTCCAATTTCACAAACCACTCCTCCATCACCTCCTTCCCTTTCTCCTCAGAGAAAGGGGAGCTCCTCCATGGGTACCAACCCATCCTGCACATCAAGCAGGGCCAAGTACATCTTCTTGTACCAGGGCCAGACATGGCTGTCCATCACAGCCATCAGTGTGATTTGTTATAGATAGCCAAGAAAAGGAGAGTTTATGTAGATGCTTCTGGAGCCCTTTAAGTATGATGCTTTTGTTTTTTCCATATGTAGTTTATACTTCGATAATTGCGCTTTTCCACCCATTTACTAATAACTGATAGTCCCGAAGTCCATGTACTAAGCAAACTGACTGGTCCAGTGAGGAATGCAGCAGCCAGGGCTTCTGTGAGAGATTTAGACCATCAAGGTGACACTTGCTGGCTTTAGCTTGGTGCTCTGCACTCCTCAGGAGGACTCACAGCATTTCTCTAAGTGGTGCTCAGCAGAGAGGAGAGCCTCAGTAGGGCCTCCTTGTAAATAGAAGGAGCTTGGAGTGATGGGAAGCAACTCGGAATGATCCCCCAAGCTTCTGTACTCCTATACTCCGACTGGGGCAGGGGTTACTTGTCACAGTAAATCCTTATTTGGATTGTTAGCACCATCAGCAGTAGGAACAACAAATTGTTACTTCGTGTAAGACTCTACTAATTTTGTACAAGACTCCATCCAGAAGGATAAACCAGAGTCTGTATTTATAGGGAACGTAGCCATTTCATTAGAGGGGAAAGCAAATTACACTGAAGTAAATCACAGTATGGGAGGCTGTAGCCTAACCTGGAGGGTGGGGACAGACAGGTAAGCTCAGATCATCTTCAGTTACATAGCTAACCTGAGCTATATGAGACCATGTCTTTGAAACACAAACAAACATTTTTAGGCTAAGTTTGAGGATGCACAGAATAAATAATAGCTATCTGTGAGTATCAGAGAAGGCCAACGAGAAGGTAGTCCTGACAGGTGCCACCTGTGTGCCTGCCATATGTCCTGACCTGAAGGTCATTGTGCTTTTGCTGCTCTTCTTGGTCATTAGTTCGTACATTCTTTTAATTCTTTTCTTGATGATTTCATACATATATACCATGAAATCTGACCTGTCCCCATCCTCCCCAAAGTCCCCTCATATGCTCTCATCCCACCCCCATCCCCAACCTCATGTCTCTGTGTGTGTGTTTGTGTGTGTACGCATGTGCGCGCATGCTCATGCACATGCTTTGTCTAACACTTTAGCTTCAGTTAATGCTGCTCAGATGTGCATGGGTGAGGGGCCATCTGCTGGAACATGGGAAGTCTACTGGTGGCCTCATCCTCAATAAAGCATGATTCTGTCTTGATAATGGCTGCAGCCTTGAGATCATCTGTCCCAGGCGTGCCAGAATGTTTGCTGGCTTGATCTTGTATAGGTATTGTTCAGATAATCACAGCTGCTGTGAGATCATGGTTACAATAGCCAAGGCTGTGCAGAAGACAGTATTTTCTAGCCCTTCCCCAGCCTCGGTGGTGGAGGCTGTTTAGGCTGAGCACTCAGTCTTGTGTCCTCAGTATTTTGAGCAGTTATGGTATCCCTCTGTTGACTGCTATGCACTGAATACAGACCACAGTTGAGAGCAGCCCAGGTCAGTGCGTGTAAACATATGTATTTAGAGGATATTCTGACAATTTAACAAGCCTATATCGTTTCCAGCCATGGGTGTTGGATCAGGATTATGGTTCCAGCCTTGAAGCTCCTTCCTGAGGGGCAGGTGTCAGAAAGCAGTTGGTCTCGCCATGAAGTTATGCCACTGTCATAGCAGTCGCCATATCTGGCCTCCAGGTTATCGTAGCGTGCAAGATATCCAGTGCTGGGTAAGACTATTATTGCAGCCCCCTTCTCCCAGCAGCCTTCTGGAACTAAAACAAAACTAGCTGCCATGGAGGAAGTTTCCAAATCAGTTTGAGATGGAGGTCCATGTCCTAAAGAATTCAAATGTGATTACCCTGCATGGATGGACAATGATGCTCTTAGAAGAGATGGGTTACTAAATGGAAATCACAGTCAAGGTATGAGAAACCTTCCTAGAGTTTACTGGTCAGGGAGACCTCAGAGGTCTCCCAAACAATGCCGGCTATTGCCACTGGCTTAGTTATGAACCAATCATAAGTACAGTAAGAGTTGGGACATTCTTTAGGGCAAGACTGGTGTATATATTGTGCAAGTCAAAAATCGTTATCACCAACACATAGTAGACACATAGGAAATGTTGAATGAATGAAGGAGCAGAATTTGTATTTAATCTTGAAGGAAGGACACATATTTTAAAAATTAATATTTGAAGTGGAGTCATTGTGAAGTCTGGGGTGATGTTGAGCAAAGAAAATTAGTCCTGATGAAGATGCTGATGCAGAAGAGCAGTATAGGGTGCTGTTAGATCAAACACATGCTGACAAGATCAGTAGAGTTTGATTATTGTTAAATTGTTCTATGTGTAATACATAATTTCAATATATATTTCTATATAACATGGGAATAGCTATAGACCATCCAGGAAACAACATGTTTCACAGTTAAATGGTGATGTGAGGCATTTTTTTTTTTAAAAAAAAATATAGTGTTGCACAAGACAGCCTACAAAGCCATGTAAACCATGATTACATTCCTATAAACTATATGTCTGTGTATGTATAGCCAGTCTTAGAAAGAATTGTCAAAAGTATGTTTCATAAGCTGTCTCTCTCTCTAGACAGAATGTCATCAAGTGGTCCCTCTTTCAGTTCACTAATAACAGCGTGAACTCCACAGGACCGCGCTGCTTTGGAGTAGGGGAAGTGAGTCTGAGGAGGCGTGCACAGAGGAGTCGGAAGGGCTTGGGGCATAATGAAAGGGATGAAAAGTACAACTGTGAGTTCAGCATGTCAGGGTTTGGAGCTCGTTGGCAACATGGGTAGGTAAATTGGGAAATTTTTAAGTGAGAAAATTAGTTTAGTAATGCCAACCTTGAGGTAAGCAGAGGCTGGTACTAACCTGTAACTTTTTAAAAAATCTCAGAATTCATCATTCCTTTTAAAAAGTCTACTCAATTCCTTATTTCTTGAAGACACACATGGGCAATATTTGCCTTCCTTTTAGAGACCGAGAAAGCAAGAAGTCTGAAAATGGAGGAAATGGCAGATGCTCACGTGCTTACTGAGTGGCCCCGGGGAAGTCTTCCTGTTTGTTGATGGCTGTGTTGCCATGGAGGTCTCCCTGTTTGTTGGTAGTGCTGTTGCCTTGTGTCTTAGAATGTGCCCCTCGTGGGTGTTGGCATGTCCCATTGTGATCAGCTCTTTGGTCCTAACTCATCCTTTAATCTGCAGGGAAAAGGTCTTTATTTCCTAGTTTTGGTGGACTGCTTTTTTAGGTTTAGCTAATAATATAGGTGACATGCCATGGACTGTGCCTTAAAATAAGAAATTCAACTGTATATTTGAGACAAAAAGGGATATCCTGGAGGTAATCGTGTGTTTAGTAGTATTTTAGAACTTGTAATTACTGGTCTTTCCTTTCCCTAATTACTGATTTTATACAACAGTTCTTTCAATTAGCCTTAAATTCATCTGCTAAGATGTTAGAAACCACACATTCTCAGCCCGGCTGAGATTATACAGTGCAAAGCTGCATCCGCTAAGTTCTACAGACTTCGCTGAAGTAGGTTTGCATCATGGTGACCTTCAGGGGGAGTCTTCTGGTTTGGGCCATATATGCCTTACCTCTCCAAATGATACTGATTGATTCCTTTGAATATCCCTGTTTTAGGACTTGAATAGTGTGCCAGGTCCTCGGTAGAAACAAAAATGGAAGATGGATTTATATATTCATTTCTTAGCCTGAATAAGTCATGGACTTCATTTTTAATTTTTGGTATATGTGCATTGTGTGTAGCATATGTGCATATGGGGGGTGCAGGGGTGTGGGTTGCTCCCATGTGTGCATGAAGGGCAGAGGAAAAGGTCACATGTGCTGCTGCATCGCTTTTTGCCTTAACTCCTTTGAGTCAGGGTTTGCCACTAAATCTGGACCTAGGCTGGCAGCCAAACCTGGCAAGCCTCCTGTCCGTATCCCCACAGGGCTTGGGTTACATGGTTATGCAGCCCTGACCAGCCTTTTGACCTATAATGCTGAGGATTCCTGTACTACTGAGCTATCATCCCAGCAAATTGCAACTTTTAAAGGAAGAATAAACATCTATTTTCTTCTAGAAATCACATAAAAATAGACAGACATGTTTGATAATTGATAGTTTGGTGACTGACCAAAGCGGAAAGTTCTTACCAGCTATTCTGTGGTTTGAATACAAAATAACTCCAGCAGGTGCATGTGTTATTCACTTGGCCACCAGCTGGTGACGCTATTTTGGGAGGTGCTAGGCATTTGGGACTGTGGGGGCCTTGCTAGAATAAGTAGATGGCTGGGAGCAGGACTTTGAAGACCACAACTGGCTCCAGGTCTCTTCTCTCTCTCTTCACTTCCTGTCCACCATGAGGTGAAGAGCCTCCTTGGTCTCACTGCCATGGTCCTCTATCCAAGCACAAGGGACTATGCCCTAACACTGGGAGCCTGAAACCCACTGTTGGCTCTCTACTAGCTTTCTGCTACAGTGAGGATTACAGTCTTATATACACAATGAGGAGGAGCAGTCACCCTACATACTGCCCCCACCTGAGATAGAACGGGGCAGGGAGCCCTGCTTTGGACCGTCGAATCAGTAAACTCTAGTTCTGTACTATACGTTGGGCCTTGCCATAAGTAGACTTTTCCTGCTTTTCTTGCTGTTGCTGGTTTACCATAGCCGTCTCCTCTGTATGGGAACACATTACCATCCTGTCCTACATCGGTGCCCTTAGTGGTGTCTCCCCATGCCTGCCGCCACAGTGTTCTCCATTAGAGCTGAGCTTCCCCAGCCTTCAAGGAAGTCTAAGAACCCCATCCCTCACTTATCTAACCCACCAGGGCTGCTTGTAAGACATTGTTGATGTTTTACCACTAGATTCAGTAGCATGTGCTACTCACCTTTGTTGGGGGGGCATCTGTAAATGGTATTTTTAAATGTTATTTAGTAACTCCATTAGCTATAAATTGCCCCAGCCAGGCAGCAAGCACCCTATTGGTATTTTAAAGCCAGCTCTAGCACAGCCACTGGGGCATTATCCCCGACGTGTCTTTCTGTACACCAGCCTGGTTAGTGCTCCAGCTGAGCTCCCCAAGGACTCACTGAGTGTCACCTGGGTTATTTCTGATCCATCAGCATGCCCTCAGGGTCCACTTCTCCAACCACATGCACCTGGTCCATCTTGCTTCATGGCCATCTCCTCTCTCTGTCTTCTTTCTCCTTCCTCTCTCTCTCTCTCTCTCTCTCTCTCTCTCTCTCTCTCTCTCTCTC
>JADRCH010000163.1:2425733-2470367 GCA_019843965.1 Rhynchomys soricoides
TCTCTCTCTCTCTCTCTCTCTCTCTCTCTCTCTCTCTCTCTCTCTCTGTCTCTCTCGTGCTCTCTTGCTCTCTCACTGTGTATGTGCCTGTGTGTCTGTCTGTCGTCTGTCTGCCCGCCCGCCTGCCTGCCTGCTTGCATCTGAGGATACAGCATGGCTTTATGAGAAGGACTTCTGCTTAGTGGGTTTGGGGCAGACCTGATTTGAATCTTTGCCTGAACATATGGTTTTACCCGAGTTGGCTAATCTCTGTGAATCTTATTTTCTTCATTAGTCAAAACATTATTTTTCTAGAGAGATTGTTAAAAAAGATTCAGATACAATGTCTGTTGAATTTGCAAGTCTATGTCTGGCACATGGTGCATATAGTAAGTGGCTATGTTATTAATAGTACATTTATTTATTTTATTAGCTTTATAAAGCTTAGCAGGTAGCTCCTAAGTTAGATATACCAAAACCCCCACCTTGTTTCACAGACTCAATACCGTATATTACCTTTGGCAATTTACTTAATATGTAACTCTTAAATTATTTGTATAAGTAATGATAAGTCACGATGAGCATCAAGAAACTGTTGGCCATCAGGGGGAGGAGAGGCCCTTGGGCCTGCAAGTGTTAGATTCCCCCCAGTAGAAGAGAACGCCAAGGTGGGAGAATACAACCATAGTGGCAGGGAAAGGGGGAGGAAATGGGGAGGTTCCAAAGGGGAGATCTGGAAAACGGGAAACATTCGAAATGTAAATAAAGTAGGAAAAATAAAAAATAAATAAATAAATTAAAAATTAAAAAAAGAAACTTCTTGAAAGGCACTACCTATGATTACTTAAACTCAAGACTTGGACCCATCCCACAAGTGGATTACTGGATTAATATTTCCTATCATGGAAAGGAAAGTATGGGCATATTTTTCATACTAGACTGGTATTTGTAATTATAATTATAAAACTTCTAATATCATTCATCAGAACACATTTCTGATAGTCATTTTGGTATTTCATAGTCTCTCTCCAGTGTTGACTGAGATACCAAGTGCCCGAAAGTCAATGTTCATGGTCTTCTGCTCTGACTCGAGGCTCTGTTATCTTATACTCAAAACACCTTTGATTCCTACCAGAAATAGGAATCGAAGGTGTTTTGAGTATAAGATCACAGACTCCAGACCAGAGGGTCCCAACAAGGATGATTGTATTCCGAGAAGGACATTGACTATTGGCAACATCTGGAAATACTCCTGGTTGTTATAGTTAATGGCAGGAGATGTCACTGGCACTTGGTGTGTAGAGCACAGGATGCTGTGTACTTCCTGCAGTTGCTGAGGCAGTCCATCAATAAAGACTTACCTGCACTCTTAGTCTACAGAGCAGCGGTAGCAGCAAAGACTTGGATGAGTCTGTGATAAGCTCTGCATGTAGAGGTATGGATATTGATCCTGGTAATTTACAGACACAGTCAGCCTAATCAATCAAGTAGCCCACAAATGTTTTTAAAACATGATAGACTTGATCTTGTCCACCTGGAAGGCAAGCTTGCCCTGAGCAGTGCTTTGTGGCGCCCTAGTAAGTCACCATCTTTGTGGAGGTTCTCATGTCACAGAGTCATCGCAAGTTCTTATTTATTTTAGAATACCAACTGCTCATGAAAATCTTGCCCTGTGCCAGAGATTGTGGGTGGGTAAAGCTGGTAACAAGGCAGCCTCTGGCCTGGAAGCATTTACAGAAAAGACTAAGCGCAGAGCGTCTCCAACAAGGCCTTCACCAATTCTAGTGTCCCAGCAGGTCCAACAGGCCATGGTGTAAGAATAGTCCCCTTTATCTCGTTCCTGCCAGGGGTAGGATGAAGTCAGGCAATCTCACTTGTTGTCTTGAGTTTTTCCATGGACATTTTTTTTTTTTTTTTTTTTTTTTGAGACAGGGTTTCTCTGTAGCCCTGGCTGTCCTGGAACTCACTCTGTAGACCAGGCTGGCCTCGAACTCAGAAATCCACTGCCTCTGCCTCCCAAGTGCTGGGATTAAAGGTGTGCGCCACCACTGCCCAGCCTTCCATGGACATATTTTATGTACATATGTACATTGTATTGTTGCATGTACGTAGTCCATGGACATATACATTACTTCCATGTACTCTGTCATAAGCCTGTTCTACTAGGCAGGAAGGGTATAACTATGTCTTTTACCTAAAAAGAAAATCACCAAACCCACAAGTGCTTAGAAGGACCAGGCCCTCTTCACAGACTTATTTTCGTTTGCTTATTTATGTGTGTGTGTGCATGTACATGAATGTGCGCATGCGTGTACACGTATGTAAATGTTACTTCATTTCAGGAAGTCTGAGAAAATGGTCAGTATCATCACCAGCACTGTGGGGTCTCCAGGTTCTCTTTTTTTGCAGTCAGAAGTGATCACTAGCCTACTGTAATTGGTCACATGTAGAACTTGTCATAACACTGACCACCTTAGGTAAAAGGGTGCTTAGGACATCTAGCCAGCCAGCTCCCTCCCAATCTCACTGTTGTATCCCTTCATGGACTATGGTGCACCATGCTGTGTGGGTGGCTTCCTACTTGCAGACATGTCTGTCTAGAAGACTGTTGCCCAAAGCATTCTAAACTTAGAAGCTATTCAGACCCTGTAGATGTTGTTTTTGGAGAGAGATAACTGTGGCATTCTCCAGGGCTTGTAAAATGAGCTCTGACATTGCCAACCATAGATTCCTGCTTCACTAAGCAATGTGTTCAGTGACGGAGCATGGCCCAGAAAATATTCATTTGTCTTTTTACAACCTGATTCTGTTAATTATTATTTTTTTAAATTTGGGTTTCACTTGGCTGTAGGTAGATCATTTTATAGAAAGAGGTAAAACTTTGGCCAGCCTTCATGGGAGTGGAGAGGTAGGGAGGTAAAAATCGTAATCAGGCCTGAGATCAGTTGTATTTTTAGTTTTATATGAGACAGGCATTGGAGTCCGCTGATGAAGTTACATGTCTACTAAGTGAATAAGCTGTGCAGAAACAGCAGAATTATTCTTTGTGTCACTTGTAACTTATTTGTCTCTCTCCTTTAACATTTTTATGTCTCAATGGTATATATTTAAAATGCCTCAGCCAATAGCTATGTCCCCACTGTGATTACTTTTACATTCTTCTAGGCAGAACATGTAAAAGGAAAGGAGGGGGTTTCCTAAGTATAATGAAGTTTCTCAGAAATAACTTGTTTTCTAAAATGAGTTTAATGTGAATTTTCAAGGCATTTGGCAAGTACAGATTAGCGCCAGGGAAAATTCAAATCCTGGCAAGAGCCGCCTTGATTTTGAGGATCACAGCAGTCAGGCCTTGCTGCTCCTAATTGCCAGGTTGTTTCTTTATCATTTTATGGATATAGAATATGTAAGTCAAGCTTTTAATGAGACGTACGCATTGATTTCTGCTCTTACTAGCCACGCAAAATGGTCTGGTGAAAAATGTATCACAATCCCAGGTTCAGAAATGTAAGGCTCCATGGTTGATGAGAGCTACAGGGGCCTCCCTATTGGAGATGCTACAGAATGGGGTCCATTCTTCACCCTCTAGGTAAACCAGTGCAGCACTAAAAATGGCTAAGGATTATATTCTTGCTCTGTGTGGTGGTGAGCTCTTATCATCCCTGCACTCGGGAGGCAGAGGCTGACGGATTTCTGAGGTCAGTGCAAGCCTGGTCTATATGGTTAGTTCCCAGACAGTCAGGGATCTATAGTGAGACTGTCTCAAAGAAACCAACAATAGCAAGAAAATTATATCCTTGCTATGCCTTCATAGTAAAACTCCCAAGGTTGGCTTTAATCTATGCAGGAGTTCAAAGTGTAATGAATGCCTATAGACAATAGATTTAGGATGGGCTTATTGTACAAACCTTATGGTTCATTCATCTTTCCTTTCTGACATCCATGATCTTTTCTTTTTGAATCTTATTTAATTTCCTTTTGGTGAGAAAACAATGCTTTTGGATACAAATTACATCTTTACAGCCAAAGTAAAAATCGAGCTCTAGTAAACCTCGTCCCTATTGCAAGGCTTTTGCCATGCTGCAGTCTGGACTGTTGGAATGCCTTCACAAATAACACTGAAGAGAGGAAGTGTGTGTGTGTGTGTGTGTGTGTGTGTGTGTGTGTGTGTGTGCGCGCACACAGAGGCAGAACAGGATGTTGAAGTCCCTGGAGTTAGAGGTGGTTGTGAGCCATCTCGCTAAGGTACTGAGAACTGAACTCTGGCCCTTTGCAAGAGCAGCAAGGGCTCCTACCAGCTGAGCCATCTCTCCAGCCCCTGTCTTCATGTTTTAATAGAAGTGTAACAAAGTAAAACAAGGGATCCAATACGTCTGACTTTCATAGCTTTTAGTAGTATGTTTGATTCAGTGTCTCATGACATTTTAATTTGAAACTTGGTGAAATTTAGTTACAAAATGAAGATTGTCCTATTGAGTGATCACGAAGGGTGGAGCATGAAGAGTGGTGACCAGTTGTTCTCCTTGACTGGGAGATGGGTCTTGGTCCTGTGCTCTACGTATTAGCAGATAAGTCCTCCCTTTTCAATGTCATTATCTGTCTACTAAAAATAATTTGCCTGTTATACCTAGACTTTATGGGGAATGTTAAGAAATAGTTAACACAAGCCAAATAAACTAGAAATGAATAGAAGGGATGTTGGCTCGCTTTTATTGAGAATTATTGTGTGGGCGAGTAAACTAAGTCTGAGGGAGATGAAGGTTGTACAGCCTGTAGTTGGCTCTGCCCGTGCTCATACATAAGCCATATTGGCTCCAAAATCACACGCTTATTCTGACATTTTGAATGTCATTAAGCATTAATGGTATTAGCCATTAATGGATGAACATTTCTTCTTTTACTTTTCTCATCGTTGTGGCCAGATAGCTGACAAGAACCAACTTGTTTTGGCTCCTGGTTTAAAGAAAGTGGTCCATTGCTGAGAAGAGGGAGTGGAGGACAAACATGGTAGAGGTTGGCTCCCTGGGCAGGGAGGGCCTGTCTGCTTGGTTCCCAGGCTCTATGAGTGCCAGCAAGGCCTTCCACAGGGGCCAGCTGGAGCTCCATTGTCTTAACCTGTTCATCTATGTTGGTGAATAGATTTACCTCAACCCATGTTGCGTATTGGAAGTCCAGCCAAGCTGAGAGGTACCACTGGGGCACCAGATGGATTTTGTTGCACATACTGCTTATGCTGCGGCCAGGGTGCAGGTAGACAGGCAGCACAGGCAGCATTTTGTGGTGAGATCTCTGGCTTGGATATGAAATCTCACTCTGCTGTTTGCCTTTTGATCGTTTCTGTAATTTTTTTTTTCTTATTTTAAAGATTGGCCGATAATGGCACCTACCTCATAGGGTTGTTTTTTGAGAATTAAATGGGCTAATCCCTGTAAAGACTTCAGCCTGTGTTTGGTTCCTAGAAAGCCTTCAGTGAAATGTTGACAATTATCACAAACATGGGCTCGTTTAGACTATTGAAAACATTGTAACTTGCGATTTATAGAAAAACAGACAAATCATCCTTTTCTGAAAAGTAGCTTCACTAAAGGAGATGGCCTGCAAAATTACTCTTTTGTGTAGCTGTCGTGTCTCTGGGATATACAGAATATACCATTCCCTCTGTTAAGAGGGAACCAGAAGGGGGTAAGGTCGTGTTCTTACACATGATGAACTTGCTGCCTTTCTGATGTGACTGTGGGCAGTGCCGGCCTACTTCAGGAAGAAAGCAACCATCTTCTGTTATCTTGTGTTGAAAGCCCCAAAGATGTAAGGTGTAACTAAAGGACATGCCTGTGCAAAGAAAGAATTTTGAGATAAGCTGAAAATGTATTCAAAATGATTTTCCCCAGATAGTAAAGAAATCAATTAAAATCTCATCAGGGAGGAGAGAACCGGCCTGCCTGTCAGTTATGTGCAACTTGAAAACTCTGTAAAGTCTCCCAGAGTTGTGGATGGAGCTACATCTGATGGACCTGGAGGGCACACTCAACGCAGTGCAGGTTTCTCCTGAGAGACAAAACCAATTTAACAAGTAACATGTAAAATGGGGTGAATGTAGAGATTCAGTAATCTCCTCAGTAAAAATCATGAATGAATGGTTTAAAAGATGCATTGAGAAATTACTAAAGTACTATCAATGATTTTTTGTTAGTATTTTTCTTTTTGTAACAATGTAAAGTTTATTAGACAGTTGATAGAGTATATGTAATTATAGTGTATATAATTATAGTCAATGATGGAATTAGTTTGATAACTTCTTTCTCTTTTCTATGGAATAATTATGAAAATTAAATGCAAATAATTGAAAACAAGGTCATGCCTGTGATAGGTATGATAGCTGAGCAGCAGTGCTTACCTTATGTTATCAAAGGAGGATCCATTGCTGGTTTTGTGCGTTACCTGTGGATACTCATGTTTCTGTGCAGATGGAGGGCATTTGCTGAGGAGGCAGCAAACACAACTGGAATCTTGGCAGTTCTCTGCCCTTGCTCACTGCCCTGGCCTGTGTGTCTAGATGACTCTAAGCCTTCATCTCTTCACTGGGAAATGGAGACGGGGTGGGGTGGGGACTGTCAGCAGTTTTTATCTCAGAGGACTGAGTGATGGATGCTAACAGCTCTGAGCATGCTCCCTGGATCACAGTCAGTCTCTGCAGCAGCACAGTAGGACTCTGCATGCCACACACGAGATGTGGAAGCAGATTGGACTAGCTTAGGTGGAGAAATTGGACATGTCCGTGTTCACATAGCATGATTCATGTCTACTCTGTTGTTGCGGCTGCTGCTTTCCTGTAACCAATTTTCGAGCCTGTCTTGGCAGCTGGAAGTATTGGGATTAATTTCACACTCGCTTTATGAGCTGAGTGTTTTCCTGCAGCTCCCTGGGCCTCTGGCTCATTACTCCGGCATCAACTGATATGGCCATCAGATGGAGATGTCCTTTGGGGTCTCTGTTTTATTTGGAAACCATCAATTTGCAAAAGCAAAACAAAGGCCGTCAGCACATTGTGCTCGAAGTCGTTAGCATTTATTGTTTCCTATAGGGCCTCCCTTCTGTTGTTCTGTGGAACACTAGAGAACACACGCAGCTTGTTCAGACAGTCATGAGCGGGGAGGGGGTGTGTGTGTGGGGTGGGGGGGATCACTCTCCCTCAAATGTTAAGTCCTAGCATCTGGTTGGCTTCATTTCTCAGTTCCAGGTGATCTGGGAGATCTTTTGGGCCTTGGTCATTCAGATCTGAATCTTGATGGGTCTAGTTTTTCCAACTCTTTTTAATATGCTAATTCTGTTTAATTCATTTGGCTTTCATGGAGAACAAAGTAAACTTGGCTGTTACATGCAAAACTAAATTGAGAACATGGAGATCTGTTTAGTATTTCATGCTGGCCAGTAGGTCAGGAAGATTTTCCTTGGGGGTAATTTACATAAGGGATTGTTTATCCCATCCCTTTCCAAGTTCTCTGACCATTTGGGGATAACGGACTGTTTCCACAATGGCACAGAAATACATCCAGGGAGACTGAAACAGTGAGAGACAACGCTTCTTCTCCCAGATTGATGTACCTTGGGCCTTGTTCTGGAAAGATCCTGTGGCTTGGGCTGCTGTCTCACTAGGTCATTGTTTCACCACAGCTGTGCTTAGCAAGTTGGGTGGAACCGTGAACTGGCATGTTGCTACACTTAGTGAGCATTTGCCCCTGGTAGTAAGGAACATGCGTAGAAGCGTCACCAGTGTCCCAGTGAGTCCTACAGGCATTTGTTCTGCCTGGTGGTACTTTACTGACTAACACAGATACTCAGAATACTTGGTGCTTTCAGAGTTAAGTGCCTGCCCACCACCAGAGCGTTTCCCACGACCAACCTCCTCAAGCAGTCTCTAGTTTGTTGGAGTTACCCCTCTTTTAAAAGTTCCTTCCTTACTACCAGTGTGTTGGGAGGTCTCTCTTCTCAGTGGTGTGCAGGGTAAATCATTAACCTCTGCAGAGGGCAGAGGGAGCTGGCTTTAACACTATGAGTTTTCTGTTGTAGATAATTCCAGTAGAAGATTTCAAGCTGTCGATGTAAGGTCTCTCAGAGTATAGAGTTGGAAGAAATGGGCAGTAGCCTACTACTGTGAAGTGTTAACCAAAGACAGATAAACTAAGTGAAGATTACCACAAGACCTACATAACAGCAGCAAATGAGTTTTGAGTATTTATTAATACTTTTTTTCCTGGTAATTAATTTTAAGTTTAAGGCCTGTAATTCTTAGTAATGGCCATATGAAATGGCTGGCTTGCAGAATTCCTGAGAGTTTAAAAATTGGTCCCTTCTCTTGATCTGGGAGGGGCTCACTGAGCCAGCTCCGTGTGCTTCCCCTCCACATGCTCCTCCTCCCTGAAGCCTTCCAAGCCCAGCTGGAGTTAGGATGCTCATCTCTGAACCTACAGCGTGCCTACAGTCTCAGGCAGGTTGGGTGAGAGGGACACCATGCTCGGTTCTGTTCTTTAACTTACTAGATAGAGCTGTGGTCAGACTGGCCACCTGACTGGAAGCTCCTAGTGCAAAATGAAAATGGCGGGGCCTTCTCATGCAGGCAGGAAGAAAGGGTGTTAGAACAGTTACCAAAATAGAAAACCTTCTCCTGTCGTCAGGGGCCTGCCTTTCACAATTTCTGACTCAAGTTTTTTCTGTTTTATATCTTTTAAGTAGGAAAAAATTTAAAACTTTAGACTAATGCCAGCTTTACTCGCAATTTTTATATGGTCAAGGTCAATTTTAAATGCAAGTCTAAAAGCATTTCTTGTACTTGGATATACCTACCTCCTCTGCCCATGTGGATGATCCATTTTCCTGATGACTTCAGAGACCTTTCTAAGTAAGCATGGCCTCAGTCTTCTCCTCTGTATAGGAGAAATGATATTAAGTAGGTACAAGTAACTGGCGACACTGATCACACGGCACAGGGCAGAAGCCATAGCCCACTATTTCTGCTCAGTTAATCAGGGACCATCTTTAACAGCCGTGCCACCGATACAGTTTTCACTGTGGTCTATAGGGCCTCCCTTATATGGTCAATATTTGCCCCTCACCCTATTTTTCTTCTTTAGTATGACCTCTTTGAAGGTAGAGATTAGATCTGTCACTCGTGATTTTCCTACGCTGCACTCTGCAAATTTCCTGGTACTCAGTGGGTGTTTATGACCTTGATCTTTCTATAAGTTCAACTTTTGCCAGTGAGCACCTCTCTTCAGTATCACAGCTCCACAGCAATGCTCAATTGTTAACATTCACAGCAAGACAGAGAGTGTAAGCTCAGACTTTCGCAGGAGTCAGTTGTGATCATGGTCAGGTGTTACAATGCATGCAAACTTACCCCTCCACCTCTTCTAGGGGCCGTCTTAAAGTAAAGGGAAAGGGATGAGCTCCAACCCCATTTGAGTAAAAGAGGCCCCAGGGATATTAACTCTGGTCCATTGTAATCGGTTCCTTGCTAGCATCTTTTACACTTTCTTTTCTGCACAATTAAGACATTATTATAGCAATGCTTCTTTCCGATAATTGGTTCTGTATGTATGCTTTCTTTTAAATGATTATGAGACCCTGTGGGCTATGAGCTCCCATCTACTTCTTAGAATGCTAACGGAAAGCACGGTCCTAGGCACACAGGAAGCCATGATTTTATGTGCTACTGGCCTTGGTTCAGATACTGGCTCCCCGGAGAGCTGACTGACTGTAATTGGCTTCTGTGACTCCTTTAAGGTGTTGGTCACATGGCAAAGAGTCCCGGTGTGAACAGCATGTTCAGGCAAAGATCAGCTGTGCTGTCTTTCTCTCCCTCACATCTAGTGTCTGGTGTCTCTCAGACACTCTGGTGACTCTCCCTGTGGAGCCCCTTTCCCAACACGGAATTTGAGAGACCACACAGCTGTAGACTCTACTTGTTTGAATGATGTTACTTTAACAAGCCCTTTGGGCCAGTGTCAATAAGCCATGAAGTATCACTGAACGGAGGATTGCCTGCACCAGACTTCTGAATCTCATCTGAGTCCTCAAGCTGGCAGGCGTTTGAGAAGGAGCTTACTGCTCCAGCACTGGCTCTTCCTGTCCTGGGGACTATAGACGCCATGAGTCTCCTGGGCAGCCAGTTCATTACTTTTAATGAGCACAGAATTTAGCAAGACATTAAAATAAAGTAGAATCAAGCACCGATGGGCAGACTTGAAAATTCCACCCAATTGTTGCTTTAGTTCCTTTTTCCACAAGATTTTTCAAGAGAAGTTTTTAGGGCAGATTCTATTCACTCCTGCCAATTTTTATCCTAAGTAGATTTGGCATTGCAAACCTAACACACCCTGAGCTGCTTTTTAATGCCCTGTGGGTTTAACATTTGTGTTTAAAAAATGACAGTTTTCAACTAATCAGATATTTGAATCTTGTTTGGCTTTTTACAAATGTTCAAGAAGTATTGGATATCTTAGTGCCATATTATCTATAAAGACAAATTTAAAAGATAAGAGTTATTTTCTGAAAAATCGACAAGTTATTTAAAACAAAGACTAGTATAGTTATTTTGATTTTATTTTAATTGATCTGTCTCCTTAGGTAATTACAAAAGACTGAAATAGTTTTGCTCTTTAAGAATACTTAACTTCCTATGGTGAAGCACACACTGAACACTGTCCTATAAAGCTGATTCCTTGGATATTTTCTTCCCTGGCTATATGGATTTGGAATTGCTTGGGGCGTTTTCCCAAAGAAGGAAGCTAGCAGATGACTCCGTTATTATTCAGCGTAACTTGTGTCTATGGAAGAAGGCAAAGCTTGTCAAGCTGTTTGAAAGAAAAACAAAGCTCAGTGAATGAAATCTGCCGAGGGATCGAGGATTGGGAAATTGTCCCTAACCAACGTTTGTAACCTCTTCAGGTGATTGCTCTAGCAGACACGGTAGAGGAAAACCAAGACAGGCTGCTGCAGTCGTTCGCAGGCCTGAAGAGTGCCACCCATTTGCTGATCCTGCTAATCAGGCTGTGGCAGAGGCTGAGCGCTGACCAGACTGCTATTCTGGAAGCAGCATTTCTGCCACTACAGGAAGACACGCAGGCACTGGTAAGGACCCACAAGCCCCACAGCTGCATGACAGAGAAGGGTGTGGGGGTGGTATCACATGGCTACGATTCTTTAAGGCATCAAAAGAAGGCTTGCATTTTCACGAAAACGCTCGTTTTCCTTACCTTCAAACCGTAATAAAAGTGTCATCTGATGGCACTCTCCCCCACGACTGGTTTTAAAAATAGGTATATAGTCCATTTTTATGTAGTATTCAGTCTGTTTTTATGTGCTCTTCAATCTCCGAGAGGCAGGAAAGTAGTCATTTGACAGTCTGAGTGATCGCAGTAAATCCTTCAGATTAGCTAATCCTTCCTGAGGCTGCCAGAGAAAACAGTTCAGTCATTTTAATTTGTGGGTGTTCTTAAGTTTTAGTGTCACTTCAAAGGTCAGGGGACTGAGATGGCTTTGCTGAGAATGACAGGAAGAGTTGCTTACATTTACAGAGTTCTTTATAATCCTTCACAAAGTCCTGAGAAGAGGCATTTCAGGATGGAAGGGAGAAAATGAGGATGGGTGAGTTTTCACCAGAGTCCATTAAACAAAAACACTGAAATTCTTTGAATCATAGATGCATATAGGACCAAGTACTTCATGGGTGCTCTTCTGTGTGCATTTATTTATGGAGAAATACTAGGCAGCTTGGAAACCAGAGACGTCAGCATACTCTTTGTGGTGGTTGTTTCGGGGGAAACTGTTTCAAACCCAGTTTCATACCTAGATCTAAGAACATGGTCATGAAAGTAACAGCCCTGAGACTGACAGCCAGTGCTCAGCAGGCGTTTCCCGTTTAACCGTAGATGCGGCCCTGGAGATAGCTCAAGTACTGTTTCTACCTCCATTTTACAAATAACAAAGTCTACACTTTCCTATGGTTAAATGCTTTTCTAAGTAGAGCTGAGACTTAGACCCAGTCTGTCTGCTCAGAAAGTGTGTGCTTTTAGCCAGATGCCTTATTTAAGTGAACACAGTAATTGTCTTAGTTACTTTTCTATTGCTGTGAAGACCAAAGCAACTTAAGAAAGAAAATGTTCAGTTTGAGGCTCACAATTCAAGAGGTTAGAATCCATGACCACCATTGATGGCCAGGAACATGGCAGCAGGCAGGCAGGCATGGCAGTGAAGCAGTAATTGAGAGCTTACATCTGATCCACAAGCACTAGGCAGAGAGCGCTAACTGGAAAAGGGGTGGACAAAACCCTCCTCTGATGATGCACCTCCTCCAACAAGGCCACACCTCCCAGTCCTTCCCAAACCTTACCAACACCTGGGGACCAAGCATCCAAAAATGAGCCTACAGGGGCCAGTCTCATTCAAGCTATCACAGTCATAAAAAAAAAAAAAAAAAATCACAAGTTTTGTCAGCTGCATCAAAACAAAAAAGCCCCATTTTGTGACCTAAAATACTAATTAATACACTGGAAAATGGGCTACTTATTTTAGTGGCAAATGGTATAAAGAGACCAATAAAAATTTTTGTAAATCATATTGCCCTTCAGTAGCAGAACTAGAGACACTTTTCTACAAGGAGGGAAGGAACACAGGGGTGGGTCAGATTGTTTATAAACTTGCTCTAGGAAGCAGAAAGCCTTAGGTAGTCTCTGGTTTTGGTCCTGCCATTACATGTCAGTCACCGTGGCCCTTAGCTGGTCTGAATCACTGTGTCTGTGTCCATAAGGAGCAAGCTAGGTCCCACCCCCAGGGCTGTGACAAGAGCTAAGGATCAGCCAAGTAAAGCACTGGAAGTTAGAACTTATCCGGAACAGGTTCACCTTTATAACTGTGAGCCTCTCGGTGTACTTGAAAGCAAGAATCATGTCTTGTGTCTGCTAAAGCCCTGGTGCCTAACCTGTATTTATTCAGTGGAAGAGCGCGCAGAGTGAAGACGGAAGAGAAGAAAGCAGGGTAGGCCAGTGCACAGGCTAACACGAATCCCTTGTACAAAAAGTAGAGCATTAGTGCTTTCAAGGCTGGTGAGATGGCTCAGCAGCTAAGGACAATGGCCATGCACACTCTGCAACTGGGTTCTGTGCCTGGAGACCAAGTAAACATGGCCAGAGAGAACTGGTATCACAGAGTTGTCTTCTGACCTCTGCATATGCACTGGGACACACCATCTCCTCCCTCTCTCCCTCCCTCCCTCTCTCTCTCTCTCTCTCTCTCTCTCTCTCTTTCTCTCTCTCTCTCTCTCACACACACACACACACACACACACACACACCAAACTAAACATCTTTAACTGATAGTGGATCCTCCTTCCTGAATCCTGTTTCATTGTCTGCAGGTTCTGAATTTCTGTGTTTTGTGTTCAACAGCAGACCAAAAAATATCAATACATAAATATTGTCCTGACAAGAGAGAATCTATGTTAGCATACTGTTTATTATAGTTTGTTGTTATGAGTCCTTGATTTTATTATTAGCTATTGTCCATTTCCTTCTGTGCCTATTTATAAATCAGGTATATGTATAAGCAATAAGTTTGTCCGGGGTTTAGCTCTATTGGAGGGTTCAGGCATCCACTGCCAGTTCGGTATATCAAGATGAGGGAAATGTACTATCAACAAAGAGTTTTTCTTTTCTGCAATTTGTTTCAGCTTGTCATTTTCTTATTTGACCTTTCATGTCCTAAGAACAATTAAAAATTGATTTTTGTTAGAAGGAACAAACTTTCAGGTTTGGATATTTCATTTTTATGGCTCAATTGGGTAGCACAGAGTCCCACCACATAACACTTATTTGTGAGGTCTACAGACACAATATGGGAATTGTGAACTAGTGTGTCAAAACCACACAGTGTATGTGTGTGCCTTAAAAGAGGAAAAAGTGTTTCTTTTAAGACACAAGTTGTCTCAACATCATAACTTACTTTCTACTGAACTTTGTAATGTGCAATGCCACTCTGTTTTTCTTAGCAGAGTTGGTTCTCTCCCACCCTGTGGGGTTTGGAGTTGATCTTAGGTTGAGTGTGTTTACCATGGAGGGTTTGAAGAACAGCATCTCTTAAAAATACATAAGTGTGTTCACCATGTGTGCCATGGGGACCAGAGTCCTGTAGAAATGCGTGAGTGTATTTACCATGTGTACCATGAAGACTATAGAGTTTTGTAGAAATGCGTGAGTGTATTTACCATGTGTACCATGGAGACCAGAGTCCTGTAGAAATGCGTGAGTGTGTTCACCAAGTAGAACGTTGAAAGGCTTAGTCCTTTCTTTGAGACTTTCTACCTTGCCTATCTGTATATCCTCTAGTCTCCAGAGAATGCAGAGAAAGTTTCTTCCAACTCTCTTCCTGATGTGGTAAGATTAGAAGGTGAACATACTTATTTCCATTGGATGTAAGGTATCTGGAAATAACAGCTCAACGAAGAGTGAATGCGAGGAGTGATTGGACACTTCTCGTGGTATCCTTCATCTTTAATTGGGCAGTACTCACTTTGGAGTTACAATGTTGGGACAGCTTGTGTCTTAAAAGAAATATTTCTTCATCTTTTAAGGCACACACACACACTGTGTGCTTTTGACATGCGAGTTCACAATTCCCATGCTGTGTCTGTAGACCTCACAAATAAGTGTTATGTGGTGGGACTCTGCGCTACCCCACTGAGCCATGAAAATGAAATATTCAAACCTGAAATAACTTGAGAGGAGGGCGAGGCAGGAAAGAAAGGAGTCTCTTACCAGAATGTTGAAAATACACCCCATATTGAAGTTATTATGATACCACAAAAATCTGAATGTAATTTAGATGGTTTGGTTGAGGGTAGATGGCAGAGCGCGTGTGTGAAGGGGAGAAACCTGGACATGTGGGCAGCATTTCCAGAAGACATTGGCAGCCCAAGGGCAGATGTCCCCACAAGTGACAGGTAGAAATAAGTGCTCAGAAGATATTTATGTTTCAGACATATCTGTATAATTTTTTATACTGATTTGTTGTGTAGTTATTGATGTGGAATATCTCAAGCAGGATACATTTGATAGAAACCTCTAGAATAGTTTCTTCCAAATGATATTGAGTTCACAAAGCAAACAATATTCAGAACCTCCCCATGCTAACAGAGAGCAGTGCCCTTCACATGATGTCATCAGCATTTTGTTCTAAACGGCACTGGATGTATAGCAGAGCTCATGGTTGTTTTCTTTACCCTGTCTCTTTAGGGAGACTCCTTCCTTCCTTCCTTCCTTCCTTCCTTCCTTCCTTCCTTCCTTCCTCTTTTGTCACTTTCCAGTAGCAAATAAATGCTAGTATTTCAGACTATTACATGTACTTTTCTTAAGGTGCTAAAACATATATATACCAGATGTACTTTGTGGAGATGATTTGCCTACTGAGAAAAATATTGAAAACTTTGTTTTGTCTCCAAGAGGTCTTAAGCATAGTTTCACTGGTGGATTTAATAATTAAAACTTCCACTGTCCTCTTTCTGTAATGATGGCATAATGTAGTCCAAAATAGTATTTTATCACTGTGTGTAGTGGGGCTTTTGTGTATGTGTTTGCTGTCTGTCTAACCCAGAGCATCAGGAATGCTAAGTATATTCTCTGCTGCTGAGCTCTACTCCTGTGCTCCCAATACTTTTAAATTAGAAGACAAATAGTTTTCAGACTAGGAGTAGAAGATATTTTAGAGCATGAAATCTTAGAGGGAGCAGGGTTGAAATTCTACCCCATCTATTTTGAAGTTTTATAGAACGTACTGTATCTGCTCCTGCCAGTGAGGGCTGGTTTAGAGGTTGTGATATTAACATCTCATTCCTGTGAAGCCTCACAGAAGCTAAAGACATAGGGTTTAGTGTAATGTGTGTGTGCGTGTTTATATATTTATACATATGTATGCATATACACGCATTTTTCAGGCTGGCTCGATAGGATAATCTTTTATCAAGTCATTTGATCATCTAATGAATTTTTACTAAGAACTTACTAGTTTTAAAACACTATTTGGGCTAAGACATACCTTTTAAACAAAACAGATTTAGGTGTCATTTTTGGTGATTTTAATTCAATTTCATAAGCAAATATTCTAATCTTGAACTCTCCATTACAGCAGCCACTTGCCACTTGAAATATAAATAAGCTGATATGAAATAAATTGACCTCATTATCTGTCTTTCACTTGCTAGTAGCTATGTTTGATGAATGCTTG
Source organism: Rhynchomys soricoides (assembly GCA_019843965.1). NCBI lineage: Eukaryota > Metazoa > Chordata > Mammalia > Rodentia > Muridae > Rhynchomys > Rhynchomys soricoides. The sequence continues at coordinate 2,441,982 of JADRCH010000163.1, forward strand.
CTACATTAGACAGTGAAGACAGAAATTTCTGGCATTCCAGAAAGCCCGTTGCATAGCAGTGGTGAGCATCAGGAAAAGAACAGGACTATATTCATTAGGTTCACCACAGCACATTTTAGTAAACTAATGAAATCAGAGCAGGGGACTGATGTGAGTTTCCTTCCTGATGTCTGATTTAATGCCCCTTACTTGTGGTGTCCTGGGATCTGTATGGTCATATGTCAACACCAGATACTTCTAGAAACAAGAGCTTACCTGAGAGATCTGCATGTGTCTTCATAAAGGGAGGCAGGAGATGGGAAGTGGTGTTCTTGCTCTGCTTTTGATATAGTTTGGAAGTATTCTACAGACCCATGCCCTGGGAGCATGGCTCTAGTAGCTTGGCTGCTAGCCTGGGATACTACTGAGAGGTGGCAGAGCCCTGAGGAGGTGGAACCTGATGAAGGAAGTGTGCCACTGAAGGTAGCTGAAAGAGACACTGGGATCCCAGCCGTTCCTCCATCTTTCACCTTTTCCTTGTCCTGAGGTGAGAACCTCTCTGCCGTGTGCTATCACTATAATACTATTTATGTCTTGCCACAAACCCAAAGGCAACACAGCCAAGCGACTGTGGTCCATGAAGCCATGAGTCCAAGTAAACCTTCCTTCTGTATAAGTTAGGTATAACCTCAGGTATTTCATCACAGCAAAAGAAAGCAAAATATTGTGTCCTTCGTTGCCCTTGGCTAACACTATAGTCATTATGAATTCTTTCCTGTCAATGTGAACATGGCCTTTGAATTCTTTTGATTACAGTCTTCTGGATACTTGCTTTATTTTGGATTGGATGTGGATGAATTCTCTTTGCCCTTCCTGATCACAGTTCAGATCTGCTTCTCATTATTTTAGTAAACAGCTCAGATGACTGGAGTTTTCATCCAGCTGATGGCAAGAGAGCAAGTAGGAGAGGAAAAAGAGGAGGAGGAAGAGGGGGGAGGAGGAGGAGGAGGAGGAGGAAGAGGAAGAGGAGGAGGAGGAGGAGGAGGAGGAGGAGGACTGAGGTTTCCGAGTGGGCTGTTGGAGCCTTCTTTCTGAGGCCTGTCTGTGTTCACTTGGCTCTGGGGGAGCCTGGAATGAAAAGAGCAACAGTGTGCTGCTGTGGAGACCTGGCTTCATAGACTCCACAAGGCATGGCATTTGTCTTGATATTTCCTTTCCTTTGAATTGCGTTCAATATCTTTGGCAGTATTTTCTACTATTTGAAAAAGAAACGTTTCATTGTAGTCTCAAGGACTTAATAGTTAACTTTCTCTGGTACTAACTTTTAAAACTCCCTGAGAAAGTTAGGATGGAAATTTACATCAACGGAAGAGAGAGACTTGAACCTTCAGTCTGATTGATTGATGGTTCCTTTTACAAACGGATACGGAAAGGAAGCTTATTTTTAACATGTTGAACATGGTTTATGTGAGAAAACAGATGTTTATAATAGGAAGTCCTATTGTATGGAGGGACTTATCAAGGCACCTATGTCACAGGTCAGATTTGAAGTCAGGACCATTGTACCTGCTGTCTGGGCTGAGCGATGACTAATCACTCCCATTACTAATGAGCCTGCTCAAAAGAGAAACAGGAGGAAGTCTGGTGTCACTATTAAGTCTGCCTTTGTGACGGCTCAAGTATCATCACAATTATAACTGTCTATGGGAATGTGGTCCAGAAAGTAAATATTTTGGTATTTCCCATGGTCTTAGCCAGCAAGATAAACATGTGGAATGAGTTTCATATTCATAATGGCCGTATACCCTGTGTTGTTGCTGCTTAGATGCAACTGCTATTGTTTAATTATGTAATACTCTGTATTACCAGAGTTGAATATAACATACAGCCCAGAGCTTTTATTAGGAGTCCCTTCCTGGAAAGCTGTTTGCCTTGGGCCATTCCTTTTCTACCTGACTGCCTGTGCTGGCATCTGAAGCAGCCTTTCTGCCCCTTTCTGTAGAGGTCATCCTTCATGTCCCTGGAAGCCAGCACTCCACTTCTCCTGTTTCACATCTGCCTGTGTGCTTGCCTTGGCTCTGAGGCACCTGTGTGGAGTTTGAGTACCAGTGCCAGCCGGTCAGGGCCTTGTGTCACCTGGCTCCGCCATTTCTCACTTATACATTTCCTTCCTGTGCCTCCTCAGCATCTCCCTGTCCATCGACAGAAGCTGAGCTGAGTCTCATCAAAGCAGAACCCCTGGCTTTTTCTTCCTGTAGATAGCACTGGCTGTTTGTCCATCCACCTGCCTACTGTAGGAAGGTCAGTCTGCCTTCTTCCTCTTTCCTTCTGGCCTGCATCCTCCTGTGAACTCCACGGGGGCATGATGCTGTTTCCCCTCACCATATTCCAACATTGTCATGTGTGCTTGTCTACATGTCCAGTAAATTCAAGAACAGATTCTTTTGCATCCACACTGAGTTGGAGCACAGAGTTCATCTTCATTTATAGAAAGAAACTCCACTTTTTATTGTAACTTCTCAAATAATTACAGATGCTATTCCATAACTACAGTTTTTCAAAGATCACTTTTTACAAGGGAAACAGTCTACCTCTTCTTCTATGCTTATTATTTTATAAACAGCACCAAATGTTTTTGTGTTGAGTAAGAGCAAAGCATGTCCTTTGATATATGGATATTAAGATCCATATACTTTTTTTTCCTTCGAGGCAGCGCTTCTCTGTGTAGCCCTGGCTGTCCTGGAATTCTCTTTGTAGACAAGGCTGGTCTCAAACTTCACAGAGATCCACCTGCCTCTACCTCCCAAGCGCTGGTACTAAAGCTGTGCACCACCATGCCCAGCTCATATAGATACATCATATAGATACATTAAGCTAGACCAGTGCGTGTATAAAGTTGTGTGAGACATGCTCTCATGATGTCTTAGTCGGTGGCTTAGTTAGGATTTCCATTGCTGAAAAGAGACACCATGACCAAGGCAACTCTTGTAAGGACAGCATTTACTTGGTACTGGTTTACAGGTTCAGAGGTTCAGTCCATTAGCATCAAGTGGGGAGCATGACAGTGTCCAGGCAGGCATGGTGCCCGCAGAGCTGAGAGTTCTACATCTTTATCTGATGGCAGCTAGTGGAAGACTGACTTCCAGGCAGCTCGGATGAGAGTCTTAAGCCCACGCCCACAGTGACACACCTACTCCAGCGAGACCACACCTCCTAATAGTGCCACTCCCTGGGGAGCCATACTCAGCCACCACATTCCACATAAGCCTATGGGGACTATACCTAGCCATAGCATATTGCAAAATACATTTAGTTCAACTTCAAAAGTCCCATAAGCTATAACAATTTTAAGTCTCAACAATGTGAAAAGTCCAAAGTTCAAAGCCCCATCTGAGATTTATCCAATCACTTAAGTGTAATCCCTTATAAAGTCAAAATCAAAAAAGCAGATTGCATACCTCCAACATCACAGGATGCACATTACCATTCTAAAACATCATGATGAGGAAATCCTGGACCAAAGCAAGACCAAAACCCAGCTGGACAAACTGCAAGCTCTGCATCTTCATGTCTGATGACAAAGCACTCTTCAGATCTCAAACTCCTTTCATCTTTGTTGACTGTAACACAATTCTTTTTGGCTGGTTCTACTCACTTTTAGCAGTTCTCCTCAGCAAGTATACCACAGCTCTGGCATCTCTAATATCTTGGTGTCTCCAAGGCAACTTCGACTTCACAGTTTCTTCATCCAATGTCTGGGATTCACTTATGATCTTCCTCAAAGGGCTTGGGTCGATTCCCCAGCTCTGCCCTCTGTAGCACTCTATGCTCTGGTTGACTCTACTCCACTATATTTGCTGTTCTTGCGGATCATCCTATGGTACTGGTATCTTCAATACACTGGGATATTCCACTGCAACTAGGCTTCACCCATTGCCTTTCATAGGCTCCTTCATGGTGCCAAGCCTCAAGTTCTTTGCATGGCCACTTCGGTCCTGGGCTGTCAATTGCAACTGAGGCTGTACCTTCATCAGTGTCTTTCCCTGGCCTCTCACAATGCCAAGCCTCAGCTGTTCTCCATGACCCCTTGATACCTTCAAAACAAGTTCCACCTGGGTGACTCTTACACATTACCAAACCAAGCTGCAGCACAAGGTACAACCTTAGCTATCTCTGGAACACAGTTTCTTTGTGCTCTCAGAAAACACTTCCCAGAAGATTTCACCTTGGTGATGCTGGTCTCCTCTTAATCACTGATAATCTCTTTGATCCAGCTAACCAGCATCAATTATCCCAGTAACCTCTTCTACTCTTAACTTTAAAGCCAGAGCCCCATGGCTGAAGCTGCTGAGTTCTGCTGCTTGCTGGGGCTGGAACATGGCTGCCTTGTTCTGAAACATTATCACCAGCTTTCTGTTTTCCAACTCCTTCACTGCCTAAGCTTGGCTCTCCTGGTACTTGCTCTGTAGATTGACCTTGAACTCAGAGATCTGTATGGCTTTGTCTCCTGAATGCTGGCATTAAAGATGTATATCATTGTGCCTGGACTTAAGTGTTTATTCACCTAGAATCCGCTTTACCCCTAGCTGGCCTTGAACTCAGAGATCCTGCTTGCCTCTGTCTGCTGGGATTAAAGATGGGTACCACCATGCTTGGGCCTACTCTTTTCAAGGCCACTCTTCCTATAAGATCTGGATCAAAAGCCTGTAGCCTCCTTTGTAGTTCATTCCAGATTAAAAATCCAAATGAACACAATAACCAAATGATGATAATAATGCCTATGACTATTCCTTTTCAATGGCAAATGCATAAACAGTAAGTTTAGCTGGGTGGGGTCTTGCCCCAAAGTCACCACTCTCTAATCTGTCTATCTCCTTGAACACAGGATTCAGCCCCACTGCACTTCCTGGTGCCTTTTATTACCTGAACCATACATTTTATATTTTTTTCTAAGTTTACAGATTAGACCACAGATTACACTTTATCAGAATGCCCTTCATGAGACTACACCACAGCACAGAGTCTAAACTGGATTGTTTTGAGACTTTCTTTGAGAATGCAATTAATTTGACTATCTTCACCTAGGCCTCAGGCAGACACTTTGGGCAAGGCCAAAAGCAGCCACACTCTTTACAAAAATATCACAAGAACAGTCTCTGGCCACATACTAAAATTCTTCTCCTCTGAAACCTCTAGAGCCAGGCTTCCACAGTGCAAATCACGCTCAGCAACAAAGTCTTCCAGATTCCTCCTAGGATGGCTCATTAAGCCCCACTTAAAGCATTCCACTGCTTTCCAAATCCAGCATCCCCAAATCCTCATTTTTCCAAGCAAAAGCATGGTCAGGCCTATACCTCACTCCTGGTACTAACCTCTGTCTTAGCATTTCCATTGCTGTGAAGAGACACCAAGACAAAGGCAACTTTTATAAGAGACTACATTTAATTGGGGCTGGCTTACAGGTTCAGAGGTTTAGTCCGTTATCATCAAGGCAGGAAGCATGGCAGCATCCAAGCAGGCATGGTGCAGGCAGAGCTGAGAGATCTACCTCTTGTTCTGAAGGCAAACAGGAGGTCTGACTTCCAGGCAGCTAGAAGGAGGGTCTCAAAGCCCACTCCCTTAGTGAGACACTTCCTCCAACAAGGCCACACCTCCTAATAGTGCTAATCTCTGAGCCATGCATATATAAACCACCACGAAAGGTAAAGGGACAGCATATATGATAGTGACTCCCTAAAGTCACAGACCAAAGTTCAGTGAGTTGTATAGATCTTGGGTCTGGTTAACTGTGTGGTGTGTGATAGTTTTGTTTTTAATTTCAAGATTTTTAAAACAATAACACTTAAAAAATAAATATTCAGCATTTGAAAGTTGAGGCTACTCACATGACAGCCATGCGTATGCAAGTCCAGTCTGGGATTCTCATACAGTGGCGTATCTTATGACCTATTTCACATTTCTCAGAGTGTATCCCAGCTGTTAAACTGTGTTTGACTGTATAGTCAAGCATCCACCCACCCACAGAATCTAATAACAGAGAGAAATTCAAGAGTTTTTATCTTACCAGTGATAAGTACTCTCAAATGACAGCACTGTTAGTACACTTCACTTCCTCTGCCTTAGTCATATTTGGCAATAAGTGGTAAAATGGACATTTAATAAAATTGACATAGCTGCTTATTTCTGATACTGTCTTTCCAGTGATTACTCTAGGAAAACATATATCATAAAGCTAACCCTACATCAGAAATCTAAGTTAATGAACTAAGAGAATGGTAGAGTCCATTTGGTATCATAATGTTTACAATTATGAAATACTGAAGCAAACAAAATACTAATTTTTGAGAAGCATAAATGTGTTGAATACAATATGATGCCATACGGGAATTCAAGTGTCCTCTAGAGCAGCGTGCTTTATTGGTTCTGGGTCCTTTTGTGTTCTCAGACTCCGAACACAGGCCTCTTCATCTGTACGCTGGTAAAGTAACCTGTATGTTAAGGCCAGTTTGGCTTTGAAGGGAGGGAACTGTCACCATTCAGATTCTGTGTGACCTCATCAGTGATCAGCACAGGGGAGAAATAGGATAGTCAGAGTGTGAGTGATCTTGTAGGTCCTTCTACGGGGGCCTGGGAGGGGATGAACTTGCAGTCTGCAGAGTGAGGCTCTGGTAGGTCAGCTGCATCAGATTTGATTGGAAGCTGTTACTTGAGAAAGAATCGGCTTTTGTTTCAGGCATATCCTTTCTTAGGATTGTTTTTTTAAACTACATACTCTGGACTTCATTTTGTTTGGTGTGACCTTACTGTAAATGATCCACTTAAGCACAATAAATGAATAAAACAATACAAGCTTTTCTTTTTCTGTAAGTTATCTTTGCATGTATATATGTATCCAAATTAAATTTTTTTAGCAAAAAATAACCAAAAATTACATTGTTTGTTTAGTTTCTATCAACTAAACTGCACACTGCCTCCTCAGACTGTTCTCATCATAATGTCAGGATTTTTATCTTTTATTATTTATGTCATTTGGAGGTGACAACAATAATAAATCAGTAATAAAGAGCAAATGTTCTTAAAAGAACAAAACCAAAATAATACACCCTTAGGAAACCAAATGTGCTAAACCATATTTTTCAAAACTGTGATCCAGGCGGAGTATGTGTAACCAAGTGGCAGGCCACGTGCCTAGCACATCCAACACCCTGGTTCAGTCCTCAGCATCACTGGGAAGCCCTCACAAAACCAAATCCAGAGACGTTTGTGCCACATTTGGAAACTTTACCAGGCTGTGTGGTTCTCATGAGGACAGTCTTTATACCCCTGAAACCTCATGGGGACTAATTGGATGCCCAATGTGGGACCAGGAGTGTGACAAGCGTCCCCAAATGGGGTCATCACTACTGTGGTTGGACAGTAAGCTGCTGGGTGCTGAGGTCTTCACATTCCTCCATGAGCAAAAGGACTTCCAGCTAAACCCTGATGGTGTGCCTTTTAGCACTGAAAGTGTGAAGTGGTCAAAGAGCACGGTCTCATTTAGACACACTTCTTCAAAATAACATACTGCATTCCTGAATAAGAAGAAATACGTAAGCAACCTGCATTGGCTCAGGTAGTTCTCTTAAGTCAGTACCATAGGCCATTGTGCCGCACTTCCTCGCATAGCAACAGGAAGGTGTCCTGGAGGGGGTCAGGCATGCTTAGACTGCTGCACCACTGTCTCAGCTGGCTCCTGAGCCTCAGAAATTCCTTCTTACACTGTTGCCTTTACTCCTCCCTCAGGTGAATCACGAGTTTCTGAAGGTGAAGAAGCCTCTGCCCAAAGTCAGCAGTTCCTTTTAGACCAATTGATGTATACTGTTCTGGCAACAGTCCTGTGCAGAACAGGAATGAGCCACATCTCATTAGTCCAGAGATGGGTGGCCTTGCTGACTTCAGTGTGTTGCTTGCGTACAGTAGGGATTCGTGCGCCTGTGTGGTAGTGGCAGGCTTTCTCTCCGGGGATCTTCTTGCCTTACGTCTTAGGAAGCATTTCCCTTAGCTTTGCAAAGATAGGAACATTGCTTTCTGAGACCCTCATGCTTGCTTCACTAAATTTAGTTTTGGTAAATAACAAGACACCATATGCGTCTTAAAGGTTTTTATAAAAAATATTTGTGGTGTGTGTGTATATGTGTGTTTGTACGTGTGCACATTGCACATGTGGTGGTCAGAAGAAAGGCCTTTCTGTGTTGAATAACTTATTTGAGGATTTTGGCTCGAGAACAAGGACTAGAGGACAAAACAAATCCTGCTAAAGTACTTTAAATGTACCACTGTCTATGTTATTTTCTATATCATTATAGTTTTAATATTTTCCTGTTATTGGTAATGCAAGGTACTTACAGGTGGGAGCCATATCTGAGTCTCTTTCATTTTTTAATTTCAAAGTATTTAATATCATGTACCACTTAATTATAAATATTATTTTAGAAAATAAATACAAATGAATCTCAGGACTCATGTAAAAATGACCAACCTGGCAGCATGCCTCTGCAATGCAGCAGTGTGGCAGATAGTGACTAGAGAATTCTGGGAAACCCTCTGCATTTCCAGTGTACCTAGTGGCCAACCACAGGAGACCCTGCCTTATATAAATGGAAAGTGAAGATCAATGCCCAAAGTTACTCTCTGGCTTTGCTACACATGCTCTGGCAATTATGTACCCACCCTCCCACACCTGAACACATATGCACAAACATGCATGCACACCATACATAGATAGATAAAAATAAATGTATATATGGACTTCCCCTGAAGTGTACAAAACCATTTAAAGTTATACCACTTCATGTTCATTACAATTTTGAAATTTGAATTGTGGTAACTAGCCTTATTTTCATTTGATTACTATGGAGCAAAATGGCATGATAAATTACACTATAGAAGGGTCACTGGGCGTACTGTTCTAGATACTTCTGTGGATTTTAATTCTAGTTGAGGATGATCAAACTCTTCCTGCAGCTGCTGGCAGCCTTGACAGAGAAGGCAGCATGAAGCCATAGACTAAAATATTGATGCTTCTGTGTGGTCTTGGAATGCCAAACTAGAGGAGGAAGAGGAAAACAGGAGGGAAGGGGTCACTTAACTCAGTGGGTTTATGTATTTGGGGACTTTTCTTTTCCTCTTGCGTTTGATTATGTAGCAAGGCTGTGGTCCAGTTTCTCTCACAGGGCACTGGGTAGAAGCAAGAGGTCCACCTTGTCAGAGTAACATCCCAAGAGGGACCCAAGGTGCAGTTCAGGTTGAGAACTAAGACATGAAGTTCACCCCATGAGGAAGAGCCAAGGTCCTGAGAAAAACAAAAAAAGAAAAGTCTAATTATCTAGATTTGAGATGACGCTCCTTGAACTCTGACTCGAAACGAGTTGATTTCCACCACTGAGAAGGGTTACGAAGAAGGCAAATCAGAATACGATGCACACCCAAGCCCATCCCTCCCTCCCTTCCTTCCGCTTCACACATGCTTTTGTTTATTTAGGCAATACGTGGGTCAGCCATGATGTAAAGAGAGAGACTTGAGAACCAAAGCCAACGGGCACAAAGGTTTCACAAAAGGGCACATACTTACTTTTCTTCTAGACGTTTTAGCAGGAATCCCTCACATCAGTATTGCATTTTGCTTTTAAAATACATGGCAAATTATTAGTCTGAATGAAGACTGAGAGCCTGGCATCTGCAGGTGGGTACATGTGTGCTTTCAGTGCTGGTAACCATAAGCAAGGGGCTCGGTACCAAGGAGGGGTATTAGAACAGCTCATCGTCCAGCTCCTCACTGAAATTTTATGTAACAAACTCTTCACCATCTCTTATCTCATAAGCACAGTCTTCTATCATTGTACCTGAATTTACGCGGCAGCTTAGGCCCTCTAAATATTTTATTAGCAATCTAAGTATTGTCACTATGACTCATTATATTAAAGCAATGTCTATATTAAATGTCTATACATTGTTTACTATTCTAGTTGGCAGAGGAACCTGTGAGAATGGGGACCTAAAAATGAAGCAGACTTCAATAAAACTCATGCAATAGCCAACTTCACTCAGAGCACTAGACAATTTATACTCTGAGACATTGGTTAAGAATCTTCCTAATACCTGGACCCTTTACTACAGTTCCTCATGTTGTGGTAACCCCAGCCATAAAATTTTTTATTGCTACATCATAATACAATTTTGCTACTGTTATGAATTGCAGTGCAAATATCTGATATGCAGGATATCTGATATGCAACCCCCAAAGGGCTCATGACCCACAGGTTGAGGACCACTGCTCTGAGGGTTAGGAACAGTCCCATGAGTAACGTGTACAGTCACAAATCAAACTCCACATTGCTGCACATAGCTATGTGCTATGGAATGGCAATGGCCAGGTGCAATAAACAATCTAAAGCAAACTCACTCTTACCTACTGTACCCGGAAGGGGCATGTAAGCCCCTCCAAGAATAATTCTGTGTTTGGTGGTTTTGCTTTTATTTTGTTGTTGTTGTTTTTTAAGAAACTGAGATCACACAACTCTTGTCTTGTTTTCTTGGAGTTTTCTCACAGACACCCAGAATTTTCCTCACAAGACTCCATTCTTGGACCATGTTCCAACAATACAGGACATGTGTTTTGTTTGTTTGTTTTTGTTTGTTTGTTTTTTGTTTTTTTTCCCCTTAATCTGCGAGTTGGCAGCAGGAAAAGAAACTTTGTAGGAGTCCTTGTGTGTTGAGTAAATACTTTCTACCTTTGTTTTCTAATAAGCTAATGTAGTCTGTTTATAAATACAGTGGCTTGCTTAAATGATCAGTCTAAATGACACAGAAGCACTGCTTTAATGCTGAAATGTCCACAGAGTGTCTAGATGCTAACGGACACTGCAGGTCTCACTCCTGCACTCCAGAGGACTTTGTCAAGGGCTCCAAAGGCAACCTAGAAAAAGGTCTTCTCTGAGAAGGTTTCTAGAGGCAATTTTAGATAGTAGTCTAATGCTGAGTTTTGCTAGTAGTAGAAAGATGTCTTAGTAGCAACTAGTGGTTTATTATGTTATTGTGATTTGGAACAGGAAGCTTTTTAAAAGATCTCCAAGGTCCCCTTGAAAGGATTTTCAGGTTCATTTTTTACTTTCCTAATTTGCCTGGTGACATCTATTACAGGGAGATAGAAATGGGCCAATGGAATCAAAAGTCTTCGTTTACTGTTTATTTCAGTCAGCAGGAAGCCCTCTGGTGGGTATAGAGTGAGTCTGGACTTCAGTTTAAGAGCCAACTCTGTGTGCCTGGAAGGAAGACCATGTCAGTGAGGAAGGAGCCTGAGCTGCGTAGTCATTGTACGTCTAGACTTCCGTTCAGCTGCCACCAGAGCAGAGATGACTAGAGGTCAGCCTTGTAGACAGGATTCCTAGCAAACTGGAGGCACGAGTCCTACCTTTAATGCCTTAGACTCTCCAACAGGAGGATCTTACTCAGTCATACTTAGGATGGGGGCCTTTTATCGGCTCTTCCTGCCATGTACCCTTTACTTCTTGAACCTGCCTGTTTGGTCCCTTTGGGGCTAGTACAGTGTGCTGCTGTCTTCCGTGCTGGTGCTGAGGTCCCAGTGTAGCAGTGATGCTCCTGGAATTTTAGCTCCCACATTTTAAGGTGACACCACATTTCCCCGGGTCTTTACTGTGGCTCATACAATTGCTCAGACGAAAAGTGGGACAAACGCCATTTCTTTGTGCCTTTTTTTTTTTTTTTTTTTTGCCACATGATAGTGAAATGGAACTAGATAGACCCCCAGAGCTCCTAAAATCACTCTGGAGGCTAGCACTATCAGCTTTTGTACACAGCCTCAAGACTACGGCTCAAACACTGAAATGCCAATATCCTCTCCATCCCAGGTTTCCCTGCCGTATCTAGGGGTCCTATAAGGGCCAGATCCTTTTCTGCAGACTGTAAGGCAGAAGAAGAGACATTCCTGGTAGTTTGAGCCACCAGATCATCAAACAGGTCTGCACTGGGGAATAGGTCTTTTTTTTTTTGGTTTTTCGAAACAGGGTTTCTCTGTGTAGTCCTGGCTGTCCTGGAACTCACTCTGTAGACCAGGCTGGCCTTGAACTCAGAAATACACCTGCCCCTGCCTTCCAAGTGCTGGGATTAAAGGCATGCGCCACCACTGCCCAGCTGGGGAATAGATCTTATTACTGGTTATTCTCTTCCTGGTATAGGACAAAGCACTTCTCACATGCCAATTCATCCGATTGCCTCAATCCTTGGAGGAGGCTGTCAAGAAGAATTAGTAGCTCACCTCCTGAAAACCGTGTTAAAGCCTTAACAGTAAAAGGGCCCCTTGGCTTGCTGTCATGTGTTCCAAATTGGCTTTTGCATGCAGGGCTGGGAAGAAACCGTGGATGCCGCCATTGCCCACCTTTTGAAAACCTGCCTGTCGAAGAGTTCCAAGGAGCAGGTTTTAAACCTCAGCAGCCAACTGGACATACCCAAAGATACCAGCCGGCTGAAGAAGCACATCACCCTGCTGTGTGATAGGTTAGCCAAAGGTGGGCGCCTCTGCGTGAGCACAGATGCTGCGGCCCCGCAGGCCATGGTCATGCCAGGTAAGAATCCCGAAACCCTCCCTAAGGACAGTGCTCCTCCCATTACAGAAATGTGCCTGCAGCTGTATTTGGGTTTAAATTTCATATTAAAGTGATGATAGCCAAGAAAATTGCTTTCACGTTTCCCCTCACATGTCCTGTGGTAACCACGTGGATAAATATTCTCGGGGTATTTGCTTGCTAAACATTTCTAGAACGGTATGTCTTTTTCCCCCTTGTCTCTGTCCTTAAATATATGATCCATTTTGTTTTGCTTCTAACCAATAAAAAGAGGATTAGAGAATAAATGTGTTTTTCAGGAAAAGTTTTACCAAATGTGATCTCAAGATACTGCATTTCATGAATGTAAATAGCATGATACAAGGAATTAATGTGATCCAGATGAGTTAGATCCCGTCTGCTGTTTGCCTGGACTGTGATCATTGGAATAAGGGGCAAGAGTCGAGGGGAAGACCCAGGATCACAGAGGGGACCAAGGCACCTGTGGGTCAAAGTGGGAGGGCCCCAGTTGGCCCATGTGATCCTTCATTGAGGTCCAGACAGCTAAGCTTGCCTTCCCACAGTGTGGGTCTGAGTGGTCAGTCACACTGCACTCAGGCCCTTGGAAGCTCCTAGGCCTGCTTCCCCATCCTGACCTTTCTATAGCAGCTTATGGACCACGATGGCAGTGAAGTTATTGCACTCTGCAGCCGTGGCGTAGTTTTACTCAAGCACACACCCAGTTTGAGAAGTGACCTGATTCTCTTCTTTCACGTATGGCTTCTGTCCCCTGTGCTGATTTTCTTGCTGTTGCCTTCTTTCCCTCTTAAATCAGGTTGCCCAAAAGAGGGAATTTGGGCAAAATCCTCAAAAGATAACCATGAAGGCTGTATAATGTAAGCTGATAAGCCCAGGCTTCATGGGCAGACAGACCAGCGGTTAGATCTTGTTCCTATTACTTTCAACTTAGCCCTCCCTGGGCATTGGTTTCCAACCCTGCTATCTTCCTCTATAACAGCAGTTATCAACCTAAAGGTCATGACCCCCTTGGGGGTCACATATCAGATATCCTGCATATCAGATATCCTGCATATCAGATTTACATTGTGATTCATAACAGTAGCAAAATTATAGTTATGAAGTAGCAATGAAATCATTTTATGGTTGGGGTCACCACATGGTGCCATTAAAGGGTTGCAGCATTAGGAACATTGAGACCACTGCTCTAGATGGTAAGAATAATGATACTTGCCTGGTTGCCAGGGCTTTCTGTGTGTATAAAGCACTCAGCACTCTGCTTGGAACAGAAGCCACATTTAGGACTGCTGTTGTAGGTATGTATGGTCCTTCCTTCAAAGCCAGTTTGTGTTCCCAGGATGCTGCATTTGGTTATTTGAAAAAAAAATGTATTACCATAACTACATATAGAACCCAACCTTTACTTTTGAAGAGCGTTTCTTAGCCAGTCTGTTGGCTGTTATGTACAGGGAAGGGAGGGTGGAGCTTGGCATCTTGTCCTCTTGCTCTTCTTTTGGTCTCCCGTCCGTCCTCTATCTGCCTTCAGAGGAGTATCTTCCTAAGAAATGAGCATTGAGGCTCAAGGATGCATGATCTGAAAACTCTTTATTCTTATTGGCACAGAGTATGCAGCCTTCCCTCCATGTTACACAGGAAAAGTAGTGGGATTTCTGGAAGCAGTGGGAGAGGGGAGTCAGCACCCCTGATCTGGCAGGGTCTGCCGTCACCTGGGAGATGGGCGTCTGGACATGTCTGTGCCAATTACCACGATGTAGGAAGAGTCATCTTAATGCTGCGCTGAGCCATTCTCTCTGCCTGGACTGTGCAAAATGGGAAAGCAAGCCAAGTGTTAGCATTCACCCCTCTGTTCCGGGTTGTGCATGCAGTGTGACGCGCTGCAGTAAGCGTCTTCCTCCTCTACATTCCCACTATTCTTGACTTTACCTTGAACCCTGAGCCAGAATAACCTCCTTCCTTCCTAAGGTTCCTTTTGTCAGGACATTTTTATCACATCAACAGGAACAGAAAGAAACTAAGCAAGCAGTCTCCTCTCAGCTGAGGTTGAGGTTGCAGTTACCCGGGCCTTTCCATGGACCGCAGTCCGAGCCTGCTTAGGAGCAGAAACCCAGTCTCCTCTCACCACACTTTCTGCGTGTGCAACCTGAGCCATGTTTCTTCAAGTAATTAAGCAACTGGAAAGTTGTGTGTGTGTTGGGGGTGGGGGAGTGGAACATTTAACCTGTCAATGTAAAATCTCTGGATACGCGAGACAGAGGAAAGGGGACAAGGAGGAGGAGGAGGAAATAAAGAGGAAGACAGGAAACACGTTTGTTCCAGCCTAGGCGTGCTAGCCAGGCCGAGCCCTTCCTGCCCCTCTGGCTGAGCGCTCTTCACCAGCTACGGTGAAGCTGAGTGTGCGGAGTCTGCTGTCAGTCATCCCAGCCCTCTTCCCTGCTGGTGACCCTCCCTCCCCTGTCTAATTGCACAGCGAGCAGCTGTGCTGGCTCCTTTCTGAACATCACGTTGCTCACTGTCACCTGAAATGCCTTCCGCCCACAATTCAGAATTGTCACACATCTTATTCCTATACTTAGCTCATTCTTGAGGGAGATGAGATACGGAGTGCTGTTGCCCTGTCACCACAGAAAGCAGAAGCAGGAGAAGCAGTGCAGCCCGGTATGGGGCACAGACATCCCCGCCAGCTGTGCTGAGCTCTAGGCCACTCAGACCCCAGCAGTACAAAAGCCCTTCTCAGCAGAGCCCTCCCTGGGATGAGCTGTTCCCCACGGCCTCCCCTCTTCAGCAGCAGTGTGGGAGAAAGGCCAGCTTCTCACAGTCTCCTTCTTTTCTATGAGGACACAGCCTCCCAGGAAAGAGCATTTGTTTGTGCTTAACGTTTCCTGTCACTATAGGTGACATGATACTAATGTAATGGGAAAAGTAAGAAGTACCATGAGTTATTCTGTTTCCAATCTATAATTATTCAGCTCACAATGGCGTAGCTGTAACAGCTGACTCGGTATACAAGGGCGCCCTGGTTAGAAGGAACAAGGCTCCCGCGGAGCGTTAGAATCTACAGGGTTGCAGGGCACTGTTAGCATATCAAGCATGCAGTGGAGTGCTGTCCGATTGGATGAGGCTGCAGGGTCGAGGGTGTTAGAATGGAATGGATTGATGAACACACAGGCAGACACAAGCTTATATTAAGGTTTAGATAAGAACTCAGGAATCATCTGGCTCACTTTCCTCACATAAAAGCTGAGGTAACCAGGGCCCGAGAAGTCGCTAAGTGGTTGTATTTTACCGTGCCCCCTATTAAGGTGCAGATGGATAAGCATCTCCGAATAAAAACCCTGCGGTCTCTTCCAGCCGTGGGACTTTGTGAGCCGGGCACTCTGTATATGCCCTTTCAATTGATGCAGTAAAGGCCATGATGAGAGCTCCCTCCCTGGAGGACAGAGGTAGAAACTCTCTGCCTCTCGCCTTTACATTGTGGCTTTAATTATTGCTGGGAGTGTAACGTAATTATGCCACGCCCCCTTCTTTTCCTCCCTCCAAGCCCTCCTGTGTATCTTTCCTTGCTCTCTTACAAGCTCATGACTTTTCTCACTAATTAGTGGTGGCACAGTGTGTGCGCGTGTGTTTATAAATGCAACCTTTTTGGCCATTCTGATAGTACTCTACATGTTTTCAGAGCAGGACATTGGTGTTAGATAACTGGTGTGCTCTTCCCTGGGGGACTGTTTCTCCTACCTGAACATTCCTTCAGCTACCTGTATTTTTTATTATTATTATTATTATTATTATTATTATTATTATTATTATTAAGATTACAATATAATCGCATTATTTCTCCCTTCCCATTTCTCCCTCTAAACCCTTCTATATACCCTTCCTTGCTCTCTTTCAAGTTCCTTGCCTCTCTTTTCATGAATTGTAGTTATGCACATATATGCACATACATATCTTCCTGAATATGCCTTCCCAGTCTTTCTAGAATCACCAGCATACAAATCTTCAGGTCTGACCGTTTGAGCGTAGATAACTAATTACTGTGTCTCCTCTAGGGAAGACTGTTTCTCCTGCTCTCAGCATTCTTAGTTGCCTGTGGTGCTTGGTGTAGGGTTGAGGCTGTGGTATTTCCTCCACCCACTGTGGGTGTCCATTGCTGTCTCCTGGCCTGGCTCATGGTTAGGCAGCCATGTTGCTGAGATTTTACGGATGCAGCTTCTAACATTGCTAGGAGACGAAGTCTCTCAGAAACTTTTTACTGTTTTTCTTCCCCTCTCCCTCAATGATCCCTGGGCCTTGGATGCAGGAGTTGTGTATATCATCTGGGACTAGGCTCCACAACTCTGTTTAGCTGAAAAGAAAACTGAAAACCTGAACATTTCAGGTAAATATATGGAACTGGAAATGATCATATTGAGTGAGGTAACCCAGAGCAAGAAAAAGGATTTATCACGTATTTGCTCTCCCTTGGGATTATAGATCCAGATCTTCAGAAACCTGTGTGTGTCCTGCTGCCCTCCTTTGCCTCTGGCCTCTTCTGCTTGCCTTTAGCAACCCGAGACCAGACTTTCCCATCACCTTTCCTGAGTATTGCAGCACCATCAAGCTTCTGTTACCCCGAACTGTACCTCTGACACGTATATCTTCCTGCTTGCAGTTATATCTTGCAGAGAATTAACTTCCCTTAATATATTTCCAAACTCAGTTCTGCACATTCCGCCCCTGCAGCAAGAAGAACACTGGGCGGTGCTTTCTTTTCTTTTCTTTTCTTTTCTTTTCTTTTTTTCATCAAACCTGAACGATTGAATGACCTAGTCGGTCTTCTCATGCATGACTATCACTTGCTTTGTCCCTGCCAGTGTGTGTGGCTGAGAGATTCAGCTGCCAGAAGCTGCTTTTTATGAGTTTGGTATCTAGAACAAAATTTTAGTAACCCCAAATTAAATAAAATATTTGAATGAATGAATGAATGAATGAATATATATATATATATGTATATATATATATATATATTTATATATAGCCTTCACATGAAAAAAAGTGGATCAATGCATGAAGGGGAATAGAAGCAAAAACATAAAATTCAAAACAGAGACAGAGAGAAATAGCATCAAATATTTCAATATATGTGGATATAGATGTAGATGAAGATATATAGGTAGAGAGAGACAGAGAGATAGAGATAGGTGACAGTCTATACAAGAATAAAGCTACCTCATATCCGGAACCCTGTAAACACGAAAGTTTTGATTGCCTCCTTTTTTTTCTTTTTTCTTTTCTTTTTTTTTTTTTTGGTTTTTCAAGACAGGGTTTCTCTGTGTAGCCCTGGCTGTCCTGGAACTCACTCTGTAGACCAGGCTGGCCTCGAACTCAGAAATCCTCCTGCCTCTGCCTCCCAAGTGCTGGGATTAAAGGCGTGCGCCACCACTGCCTGGCTCATTTCTTTAAGCTTCATTTTATTGCACAATCGTAAATGGTGCGTAAGCGGATCGTCTTAATATAGAAGCATGGAGGGCAAGTGTCATGGGTCCTGAAACGGTGTTGCCAGAAAAACCTTGACACAGGGGAAGAGCTTGAAGACAGTCCAGGATGGGGCAGGTGCCACAGGGGAGAACATGCTTCAGGTGCTCACGGGAGGCAAGATGGGCCGAAGCCTCAGCTACGTTTGCTTTGGCTTAGTTACGTAAGGATGCCGACCGATGAGGAAGAAGCTAGGTTAGCAAGGATGTGGATCAAGGAATGTGTTAGCTGGAGATATGATGTGGGCCACACAGGCATCAGCGACCACTGTGCCTTGCAGAGAGAGTCGTCCTACACTGGAGTTTTAAACTGGAGCCAGTGACCCTTTTGCTGTAAGAGTTTATTGTTGTGTTTGAGACTTCTTCCAATTTCAGTTTAATTTCCTGAACTTTCGCAAGAGTCTTGCCAAGACATTTGTTGTTTACTTTCATATGTTTAGCCTGGTTTAACTTATTGGTCTTTTAAAGACATTTTATTTCATATGCACGAGTGTTTTGCCTTCATGTTTGTCTGTGCACTGTGCATGTGACTCGTGTCCCTGAGCCAGAAGAGGGCGTCAGATCCCCAAGAAATGGAGTTACAGGTATTGGCGAGCTACCATGTGGGTGCTGGGAATCAAACCTGGATCTTCTAGAAGAGCAGCCAGTGCTTTTAGCCTCTCAGCCATCTCTCTAACTTCTAACTATTAGCCTTTGAATTTTTATTTGAAGTTTGAAGCCTTTTATTAAGGGCGTATAAGTGAATTCCATATGGAAAGGGCTTCAGAAAAATCACTGATTGACCTATGGACCTTTTTTTTTTCTACATAGAATATTATACTTTGTCCATACTGTTTTTAAAAAATGACTTTCAAAGTAGGAAAATTACCTGTGTGTTTTTTGTTTTCTCAACGTCTAAGTAGAAGTAAAATGGTGCTTTATTATAGAGTTTATAAAATTAAAAGTGGCGGTACATGGAAAATGCTTAGCAAGAACCTGACACGTCACAAATTCTCACCAAATATGGGATATTAATTAGGTAATTAATAATAATGATAACAATAATAAATATCAAGTCCCAAAGCTACTTAGAAGACTTTTACCAAAGGACAACTATAAAATTAAATAGTGTCTCAGTTTGGGCTCATATTGATAAAACACCATGACCAAAAGCAATTTGGGAGAAATGAGTTTATTTGGTTTATACTTCCAGGCAGTAGTCCAGCATTGCTGAAAGTCAGGGCAAAAACTCATGCACGGCAGGAACCTAAAGGCAGGGGCTGATATAGAAGTCATGGAGGAGTGCTGAGTATTAGCTGATCAGTTTGTTTGCTTAAACACCCCCTGGACCACCTAAGCAGGGGTGGCATCTCCCACAATGGGCTGGGTCCTCCCAAATAATTCACTAATTCAGAAAATAGATGATAAAGACCAGATTGATGGATAAGAGTTCTTACCTCTGCTCAGAATT
This sequence comes from Rhynchomys soricoides, assembly GCA_019843965.1. NCBI lineage: Eukaryota > Metazoa > Chordata > Mammalia > Rodentia > Muridae > Rhynchomys > Rhynchomys soricoides. Next base: position 2,461,559 of record JADRCH010000163.1, read on the forward strand.
AATAATACCTGCTGCGTATCCATTTCTACTCTTATCTTCATTCATTCCTCTTATTTAAATAAAAACGTTAAGTTTTCACAGAGAGTAATAGATTTTATAAGGACATTATCATACATATGTGCCCTTATACTTGGTTTCAATCGTTGTCTGCCTACCTTACCCTAAGATACACTATGAAGTTAGATATTGTTAAGGTAAGTCTAGAAATAGGAAAATGAATGAGACAAAGGAGGAAGGCAAGAAAAGGCTCAAGTAGAGGAGAACCAAGTCAAGGAAGTGAGGGAGGAAATGGCCGGGAAGGAGCAGTGTGGGTGGAAAAGGGAAGATCAGGCACGGGAGAAGAGAACGTGATCTTTAGCAATGGGACGTTCAAAGCCCAAACTAGGTAGGGATGAGAAAGATAACAAAATATAAAAATACCAGGATGTTAAAAATAAAAGAAGGTTTAAAAAATCAGTACCAAGCAGGGAAGGAGGAGGCAGTACAGCTCAAAAGAGAAATAGAAACTTGAAACAAAGAATTGCCTTCACATGAAGAGAAGTGAAGGAAAAGAAACGAAGGGGAATAAGAAGCAAAACCATAATATTCAAAACCTGTGTGTGTAGTCTTTTCAAAGGGGGGTCAAGGGTCAAGAGGAAACAGAAGAGAAGGTATTAGGCCTTTGAAGGTATTCTAGACCTTCAAATGCGGAGGCTGGTCCTCTGAACGCCTGGACTCAGGCCTTCACTGTGATTGTGCTGTTGCTGAATTTTTATCTGATGTCCCTGGTGGTAGTTTTCTTCTTTGAGGTACCAGGGGCTCCTGGGACCAAACTTAGATGCTCATTCCCTGGGCTGACTCGAGTCCCTCCTCCTCCTGAGGTTTTATAGATCATACCTCCTGGGTTGACTGTCTAGTTGACAGGTGCCTACTGACTGCAGAGAATATGAAAGCACACAGAACATGGGGATCAGTAGAGGGAGATGAGCCTGCCTTTGTGACTCCACGGTCTGTGCTATTAGCCATCCCACTAGAGGGACTCAGCTCTGGGCATCGTGTACACCCCTGAACTTCCTTGTTGGATTCAACAGCAGTGAAATACAGAAGGGACTCTTCAGAGTTTCATCCACTACTGGCTTCAGGTTCAGAGCTGCCAACCTCTGGGTGTGTTCTTAGTTGATAAGGTCTGTACCTCGCCACCAAGGGCAGGCCATTCTCTCCTTATGGCTTCCCATCCTGAGCCCAGCCATCTGCCACCAGGATCTTCTTAGTGTCTGGCCCTTCTGCTCTCCATATGTCTCTCTCTGGGAATTCCTGCAGCTCCTTGATCTGTGGGTCGTACCTGAATTAGGATCCCTGGGCAGTTCAATTCACACACACACACACACACACACACACACACACACACACACACTGTATTATGTGCTTATGCATACATCTGTGAATACCAGAAATCAACATTGAAATTGGGTTATCTTTCTCAATAACTGTCCATAATATTATTTTGAGACAGGGTCTCTTTAATGAACCTAGATCTAGCCAGTAATAATTAGTTTACAGGTCAGTTATGGCTTGATTTCCCCGTGCTTTCTGACTCAAGTAAGTGGTATCTTCAGCAATAGGTTCTTAAAGTCACACTCTATGTAGGTAACCAAGGATATTGGCAGTAATGTTTGGGTATCTATGAGACTTTACTGGCTAACAGTTCCAAAAGAAAGAATCTATTCCTAAACCTGGGTCTTCTATTTGTTAGCCTACGGCAGTAGGAGCATTGTTATCTTCTTATACAGAAACTCTATTTAAACTCTGTCAAATATATATTCATATATATATATATATGATTATCTATTGTATGATAGATATATATCATATATATGATATCATGTATGTATGTATCTCTCAATCTACCATTCATATATATGAAGCTTTACAGTAGTAGGCTTCTTTATGAAATTTCTAAAGGTCTTTGGTATTAGCTATTCCTCCCTGTGGTCCTTTCTGTACTCTGTCCTCTCTGCTGTGTAAGCCAGGATGGCCTCAAACTTAGAATCCTTCTGCCTCAACCAGGTTCAGCTCGTACCTGCTGCTTTGTGCCTCACATATTTTTTTCTTGATGTTATCTTATTACTAGTTATTATATATTTGCTTCAATGGTTATATACTTAGATCCTTTTTTGAAATATATAAACCTTCTGATAGCAGAGTACCTAATTATTTGTTTAGTAATTTTGTAACCAACTATATCATGATGAAGTTATACTTTTCTGTGCATATGAGCTTCCTTTAAAATATAGATCTACTCATCTTACCTTTCCTAATAGATTTGACAGTTTTCCTGTCTACTGTATTAAATCCAAAGTTCCCACGTCGACCCGTGTTATTCATCCAGCCACGCTCCCTGCGTTTTGTCTTTAAGATTCTTTACTGAGTCTGCGCTACTCAGCATTCTCTAAATACTTTGTGCTTTTTCCAAGTTTCTTTGTTTTGGAATATTTTGGTGTTTTTATTTTTCCCTAAGTATGTGACTTTGCACTACTGGGGTTTTGAAGGCATAGCTGACGTGCGCCAAGAGAAATTCCTGGGGCCTCCTTTCCTGTTATCCCTGGCCCCTGGGGATATGACCATTCTGGTCCTTTCCACAGGCCCTACTGTTTAATTTGTATTCCGTTTCTCATCTTAGGTAGAAGGTCTTCAGAACCGTATTCTTCGTCACTTGGTACTTTATCCACAAAGATTCATAGTTGGGATCTACTATATATTGTTAAAGTTTTAATTTTAAGATAACTACAGGCCCACAGGAATATATAAAAATACTATATGCAATCCAATATGCCATTCACCCAGGGTCCTCCAGTGGAAGCATCTAAGACAACTATAGCATAATACCAAAACTAGGAAGTTGTCATTGGCCTCTCATGGACATGTAGAATAAATTAGTGGAGCTCTTCATTAAAAACGGCAAGCCTTGATACGGATTGGTACCTAGATTCCAGGCTTTTAGAAAGGATGGCATGAGATGCTAAGGATCTGAGCAAGACGTGCATCTGCCGGTAAGCTGGTTAAGGTTTTTGGATTATGGTGACATTTGGGTTGGTTAGTGAACAGCATGGCCATAGAAACATGGAGGCTGGACAATAGAGACTGCACATCATGCCGATGGGTGGCAGTGAGAGGTTTTAATGGTGTAGGAGTTTTATGTGGCCCATGAAGCAGTGTTTTAGCTATGTTAATTTGATGGTGGTATTTAGGATCAGGGAGGTCTGAGATGTGAGACAGCAGTTTAACCAAGGCTTAGGAATGCTGGGGGAAACGGTGAAGTTTCTGAGAGGATTTTGTGGTAGGTATAATGTGTTTTATTTCACGTACAATACACCTAAAATCCCGATGACCTGTACAAGAACAACACATGTGATGTGCAGACATGAGAAACTTTAAAGGTGAGACCAAGGATGACGATGTCTGGCATTCTTGGGTCAGGTGCTACCAGTGATAGCTCACAACTGTTGGAGCTTCTGAGGGAAGGGTTGTAGGCAGTGGGCAACGCAGGATTTGAGTCTTAATCGCAGAGCAGTGATTAGATACATAGGATGACTAGAGAGAGCAGTGGATTTCAAGGGACTAGAGAGGAGGAGGTGTGGGGAAGATCAAGGACAGAGGATCAGGGGACTCTGGGGAGAGAGAAGCATGTAGGAAGGCCGATGGAAGACAAAGTAAGCTACTGTTAAGTTCCAAGTTTTTATTGTGTTTTTTTTTTTTCTCTATAAAAACTATATTTGCGGTCTGGAGAGATGGTTCAGCAGTTAGAGCACTGGCTGCTCTTCCAGAGATTCTGAGTTCAATTCTCAGCAACCATATGGTGGCTCCCAACCATCTGTAATGGGATCTGATGCCCTCTTCTGGTGTGTCTGAAGACAGCAACACTGTACCCACATACATTAAATAAATTAAACAAACAAACAAATCTAAAAAGTTTATATCTGAAGGTCACATATTATAGCAAGGTGGGAATGCTAATATCTGGTGTTCATTTTCAAGGAGAAGCTTTGGGGAGGTACAAGGCATGCTCTAGGAAACAGGCAGGCTGAGTAGCGTTCACACCAGAGAAGCCAGTGAGAACCCAAGGTACAACTGACATATACAGAAATTGAAAGAAAGGCAAGGGTAAATGCAGGCATGTGTATAGGCGTGGAAATCTCCCAAAGAACAAGGCTGGTAAATGGTGAGATTGGAAAGTAAAGGTGATTTTCAGTAACGAAAACGGCAGGTTCAGCCAGGAAGCAACTGTGTAACAGCTTGCCCCACTCCCCCCACCACCCCACATCCTGTTTTTTTTTTTTTTTAATCTGAAAAAAATGAGGTAGCCCCTTGTCCTCAAACAGTGCATTGTTACAGAACTGTCCTGAAAATGAAGTTATCTTGAATAAGTAAAGGAAACGTTCAGTTGTAAATAGGGAGTGCATTCTTCTCTGTCGTAATGGGGTCTGTAAGGAGAGAAATGGAGGATTAGGGCAAGGGTCTTTGAGTCTAGGATTAGAGCTGGCTTTGACAAGAGGAGCAATCGGAAGGCACTGCAGAGCAAGGCCTACCGTCAAAGACCGAAGAAAACAACATTATCCCAGTGTGTGCTTAGCAAACACTCCCTGATAGACATGCTGGCCAGTAACTAATTACCCTGTGATGACCGAGGACCGGGCTCTTGGAAGAGGAGTGGTTAATACAGGGATAGAATCCCAGGGGTTGGGGGTTGGGAATACCTTTCCCTGCAGATGTTTAGACTAATGTGACACTCAGCATGCTAAAGATAATTGGAAAGAATCCCGTCTGAATGTTGGGAGATAAACTGAGTACCTTTGAAAGGACATTGCTGCTCTTAGTTCACATGACCCTGTGAGCCCGCTGTACAAATGTAAACATCTGGAATGCCCATTTTTACTTTCATCCAGCTGTAAACGGGAGCTGTCTTTTCTTTGGACTGTTCTTATTGGAAACATTATGGTGAGAGCCTAACTGTGTGCAGTTTTCAGTGTCATTGAAGATTGCACAGCTGAGCCAAAAGGAAGGGTCCCTTAGTCACCCTCGTGGAGGACTTTTTCTGAGACTTTATGAAAAAGTAACCATTGTCATATATTCTACCGACATTTATGAGTTTTTTTTTCTAATATGAGGGTGAAATTCGATGTTTATTTCAACAGTTTCTGGCAATAAAAATAAAATTATGAAGGATTGCTACTGAGTAACCACAGACGTTGGCCCCTCCCCCAACCCCAGTTTTAAAAATTTCATCTATTTGTTTTTACATATTCACTTTACCTCCCAGGCACTGCCCCCCTCCTGGTCACCCCCTCCCACAATCCTTTCCCTCCCCCTCCCCTTCTCTAAGTGGGTAGGGGCCCTCTGGGGATCCCCCCATCCTGTCATGCAATGCTAGGTGCTTCCTCTCCCACTGAGGCCAGACAAGGCAGCCCAGCTAGAAGATATGTTACCCCACAGACAGGCAACAGCCTTTGGGCTAGCCCCGCTCCGGTTGTTCGGGACCCACATGAAGGCCAAGCTGCACATCTGCTACATATGTTCCGGGAGGCCTAGGTCCAGCTGTGTATGCTCTTTGCCCCAACCCAATTTTATCCTCTGAGCGATCACTCCTATCTGCTGTCATGGCAGTGAGCCTGTCCTCAGCAGTCACACTGTGCTGGCTCTCCTCAAATTTGTAATATGGATCTTGTTTTCTCCCCTAGCCTTTTGCTCCTCATCCCGACTTTCTTTCTGAGTAATTAAATTTTCAACAATGAGATAAGTCTGTCTTATCAATGGAAACTCATGAACAGTACTGACGGTGTATTAATTACTTTTTTCATTTTCTTTTAGCTCTGTAGGATGGCTAGAGAAGTGATTTTAATTACTTTTAAAGCTGTTCTGGAACCAGGCGCTTAAGTAAGATAGTCATTAATTTAGATCATATTGTTTTCAGTAACAAGTCGCTTGGATACGGGAAGCGTTTATATATGTGAGGGCAGATCCAGGGACGTGGCTCACGCCTGTTGCTTTCTCATTTTTAATGCTGGCCCGAATAGAAACATGTCACTTCTGACACTGCCCAGCCATGAGGAGCAAGGATGACGTTCTTTCAGAATTGTTGTGCTGGATGGAAGCAGTTGCCAACCTTTTTTTTTTTTTTTTTTTTTTTGATACTTTATTTACATGTCAAATGTTTCCCCCTTTCCAGATCTCCCCTTTGGAACCTCCCTATTCCCTCTCCCTCCTCCTTCCTCTATGGGGGTATTCCCCCTCCCAACCACCCACTCCCGTTTTTCCCTCCCTGGCATTCTCCTATACTGGGGCATCTAACACCCTCAGGCCCGAGGGCCTCTCCTCCCACTGATGGCCACCAAGGACCTCCTTAGCCACATATGTGCCCAGCACCATGGGTCCCTCCATGTGTATTCTTTGGTTGATGGTCCAGACTCTGGGAGCAACTGGGGGTTAGGCCAGTGGACACTGTTGCTCCCTCCATGGGTTGCCAACCTTTTAAAGCATCTTTTCATAATGAACTTTGAAAAGTTTCATGTTTTCACTCCAACAAGTCACTGAATGGTTGAACTCTTCTGGTTTACATGTAGTATGGATAACAGTTAACATTTAGAACACAAGCCAATTCTTTAGTTTCTAACACGTCTCAGCATACGTAAATACCCTGCTAAAAAGGAAGCCTCTTTAGCCGTGTGACCTCTCTCAACTGTGTCTGTTAACTGATTTTAGTCTTGTTTCATATTTATGCCTCATATTTATTATGAGAGTTTGGTCCTCTTCTCCTGTTACACTCTCTCACCAATTATATATTTTTACCTTTCCTTTTTATTTTGTTAACTAATTTACTCCGATTTAATGCATCTCATTTGGCTTGGGTCTTTGTGCCCTGTAAGTCTGCTTTTTGAGCTGTACTTCAGGGTCATGCAGAAAAAGTTACCAAAAAGTTCTGTTGGTGCTTTTGGAAGCTGTGGTTTATGCTGACCCTGGCAGGATAGTTTTATTTAGCACAGGTGTTTGCATGTTGACGCTACTAAGCTATTTTTGACATTTGTTAAAAATAATCCTGGAAATAATTACAACTGCAGATGAGTAAATGAACAGCCCTGCTGGACCTTGGCAAGGTGCTGGGCTCCAGGTCATGGCCACTGTAGTTACAGACAGACAGCAGCAGGTGCTGAGGGCTCAGATGTGAGAAAGCAGAGCTTGATGCATCACACACACACACACACACCAGGTAAATGGAGCATGTCCTTAGTGGTCATGGCTGCACCCTTGTACAAAAGGCGTGGAGTTGGTATCTTCTGCTTAAAGATTCAGTAAAATCTGTAGTTACAATATTTTAAAAACGGAATGCATCCATTTGTAGAAAAAAAAAAGCCATTCTTCTATCTTTTATATTTTACTTCCACTGAAAACGGCATCATATTCCAAGCCAAGACTAAGACAACAGGGTGAACTTTGTTGAGTGCTGACTACATCCTAGGCATCGCTTACCTACTGGAGTGCACTGTTGAACCAGCCCAGCACAGTGCCTGCTTTGGAAGAGCTCGCTTTCTGGCAGGGGCTGTCAGTCACAGGGCAGCAAACTCCAAACACTGCGCTGTGTAAAGGGCAATGGGAAAAAGGGCGGGATGTCACTCACGTGCAGATGACTTTCCTTCCCCTTTCTGTTCTTCACCCAGTTAGGAAGAACTGGGGATAGTTAATTATTTGAAACAGATTCCTTATATGACTAGTTAAAATAACTATGCGTTTGATCATTTATGTTTAGGTTAGTTTATTAGTGATAATATTATCGGATCTCTATAGGTTTTTTTTTTCAGTTTCCAGAAAAGGAACCAGAGGACTTATAAGGAATGTTTTCTAATTAACAAATGTATCTGATAAATATATGCAGTGATCATTAAAGCAAGTTGTACCATAAAATGTTGAGAAGATCCTTTGACCTTTGCATCACTTTAGTGCTGTGCTCTCAGCCACAACCGGATGCTGCTCTCCTGCCAACAGCTGCCTCGGCCGACCCCTCTGGGGTCAGAGACTTGTCACCCATTTCTATAGTCAGATACAGCTGGAGCACAGACGGTAGTCTAACAGTACTTAGAACTGGCTCGAGTCACTTCCCATTATCGCCTCCTCCTCCTTTTCATGTGATGCAGCTCTCTGTCCCTTCCCTCCTCCCTCCCCCAGGCCACCCACTTTCTCTTCCCCTGCCTGTCTCTGGCCTGCTCTGCTCTGCTTCTGAAGCTCATGGATTGCTCCTTAGACTCCATGTCAGTCTCTAGCTCTGGACTAATCGTTGGCTTTCTTGGATCTACTCTGGAGCTAGAAATTGTTGTACAAATTGATTGTTGAACTGACCCCCTGTTTCACCTCCTTTCACGAAATGGACTTCACTTTGTCTTTCTCTGACTGATAATCAGAATAATACTCACCTAGATTCCAGTCGATTTCAATCTCATTTAGAGCAAAATTGATCTCCATTGTTTGCTCAAGTTGGCTTTTCCCTTAATCTGTGCAGAAGTCTTCCATTTATCTTGTGCTGTGAAGGGTAAGCCTGGCCGAAGCATGCTCCACTCTCCTATCAGTTTACTTCAAAGTTTCCCTGTGAATGTACTCACTTTTGTCCTTAATAGACTTTTAAATATGCCACCGTCTTCATCCGTGTGCTAGGCAGTGGTGGCTAGTGAAGCGAGGCTTTCCTGTGTATTCGTGTTGAAAAGCCAGGGGGTAAGCAGTTGTAATAGCTAAAGAACAGAGCTGCGGATTGCACTGTGTACGCAGCAGAGCTGGCAGCGCTCAAGGC
>JADRCH010000163.1:2470377-2483301 GCA_019843965.1 Rhynchomys soricoides
GGATTGCACTGTGTACGCAGCAGAGCTGGCAGCGCTCAAGGCGCTGCGGATTGCACTGTGTACGCAGCAGAGCTGGCAGCGCTCAAGGCTAGTTCTCCAGTGTATATAAGGAGTGCTACCTGGTGCAACTCTGCTGGGGACTCGTCTCCCTCACTAAAACCAAGGCAGGGAACAATGTCGCTTTTGGTCACTCCAGGCCTTCCTTCAGCGGTATCAGGCTGGAATCCTCTCCCTGTGCTGCTCCATTTCTCTCCTTCCTTTTTATGGACTATTTCTTGATGCTCTTGAGAAAAAGAGTTAGCAGAAAGGTAAATCATGTACTTTTCCTTCTATTCTGGGGCAAAGAATTTATCCAAAAAAAAAAAAAAAAAAAGAAAGAAAGAAAGAAAGAAAAAAAGAAAGAAAACCAGAAAGCCACTAAGTCCTTGGCAATGGGATCAACATGATTTGATGCATGCTTTAACAAAATACTGTGCCTGCTGTGTGGGGATAAAGAGCTGGGTCTATAATGGGTCAGCTAGATCTACTGCATGAGTGTAGATGAGAGGCCATGTGATTGGATGTGTGGCAATAGAGACACAAGCAGAAGATCGGAGGAATCCTTCAGAGGCTCAAGTACACAGGACTTGGCGATGGGCCTGTTTGGTGTGAGGTAAATGAGAGTCAGAGATGGTTTTTGACTTTAGTTCTGAACTGGTGGTCAGCATTACTGGTGAAAAGGAGAGGTCAGTGAGCACAGTGTGGGGTAAATGGATTAGGAGGTGCAGAATCTAAGGCTCAGCTTGGTTATGCTTCATCTGAGAGGCAGGGCTGCCCCGCCTTGTGGATGTCAGGACTAGATCTCCAGAGAGAAGCCTGAGCTGCAGCTGGACTGTCAGGAGATGGGGCCTGTTGGTGCATTTAGAGCTGGGTGGGTTCCCTTCTGTGGGGAGAGCAGAGAGAAGGAGGCCAGTCTAAGCTGAAAGGCCTTCCAACATCTAGAGGTTGAGTAGAAGGAAGGGCAGGAGCCAACCTCGGAAATTAAAGAGAAGCAGCCAAGGACTGAGCAAGAGGAAAACTGAGAAAGCAGCCACATGGAAGCTGGAGGAGAGCAGGGTCTCCAGGGCTAGCAGATGGAGCGTGCACGAGGCAGGCAAGGCCGGCATGTTCTATCTGAGCTTCTCACACATTCCTAACACGACCTCTGTATGTCGTTCCTTTAATGTGTTTACTAGAAGTAAAGTTTACATGTATAGTCATAAACTAGTTTTGGTATATAGAAATAGCAGATATAAGAACTGCATGACACAAATGAGCTTCTGCATCTTAGGCATCCTTCAGGGTCGCCCTGCTGGTCCTACCCAGGCTTTCTGCTTTTACCTTCCTTTTCTCTTCTTGTGTTTCTGTGGTGGGGAATAAAGTCTAGGCCTTGTGCGTTTGGGCCACCTCCTTCATTTTTGACCTTCTAGCTTGGCTAGAGAGCTGTCTTCACTCTTTACTTCCTTGAATCTCTGCTACTATAGTCAACAAAAGAAAGAAATGATACGGTCTAACTCACGTGACTGACACTGTCACCGAACTGTGGATAAGAAGTGAGGAATGGTTCCCTTCCTCATAAAAGGAGGATTCTGATGAGGAGATGTAGCCAGAGTGAAGACACTGTGTGAACAAAGCAGCCGTGGTTTGCCATTACTCTTGTTTTTTTCCAATGCTAAAGTAGTCATACCGATCCTCCCTCACAAGGTGAGGGAGGTACTTTGGAAGCTAGGGATGATGGCGGTCCAGACTTGGGAACCAGCAATACAGATTAAGATGAGAAGAGATGACAGGAAACTTTTTTGGGAGATAAAATCTGCTTAGTGATTGGCCCACTAAAGAGGATTGAGGAACAGAGACATCAAGGAGGACTCCCAGATTGCTGGTCCCAGTTGGCTGTGCAACATTCATTGAGGGGTCATCCTTGGCATGTGACTAAGTTCAAAGGAAACAGATGAGTTCACCTGTGTCTGTGTTGGCCTGAGTGCTTATCTCTTGTCTGCCTTAGTTAGGGATCCTTTCCCAAATGACTGCTCATTGCTTTGCTGTCTGTTCAATCTCCAAGAGATTTAATAATGTTAGTGATGACCTACCTTTAAACCCAGTACTTTCTGTCAGTTCACAGCGGCACTTCCCATTGTTCCTCTAGTTGCTGTGCTATAAATGAGGGTGTAAAAAAATCTATGCACAGAATATATAATGGCTACTTTTGTTTACACAACTGATAACACTTGGCAGCATTTGGTGGCATGACATTCTATGTATTGAGTTACCATTGCCACTGAAGGTTTTCCTTGAGAACAGCTTAATTATGGACTCAGTTCACTGTCTATAGAAACCCATTAGAGAACACTTATCTCTCATGGCAACAAGGAGGAGCAGTTCATTAATAAAAAGCAAATTATATACTCCAGTATTCTAGTCTAATGTGCTCAGGGAATGCAGCTGTGCCCTAGCTCTAGTTGTGAGGCCCCTAGTGCTTGTTATGATAAATGGTATTTGGCTGACCTCAAGTGATGTACATGGGTGGTGGGCCCATGATAGTTGTTTAGGCTCAGAAAACTTGCTTCTTGTGAGTTTTTTTTCCTCAGAACATTATGAAGTATCATCTAAGTTTGTGTCTTTAATAGAATTTAGTAGAATCTGATAGCCCTCCTTTTACTGTTTCTCAAATTAGCCTCATAGATTTCAGCACTGGAAAATCAGAAATTTATTTTCCCAGCTGCTTAAATGTAATATATTTGAAGACAGAGGGACTGTCCTGAAATTTTATAGCCTAAATAAATCTATTTTAAAGGTGTGCTGGTCAGAGGCCAGGTGGCATAATGGGATGACATATGAGCTATTCACATTTGAAGGCCTGGCACTAAATTTCTTCTGGGATGCCAGGAAAATGACTTTCGAGGTGTCAGTTTGCTGGAGTCCTTGGTGGGCATCTGAGAACATCACAGGACTGCTGCAGTGTCTAATATAATGTATCCTCTGTAAATTATATTGCCATGTCAGCCACCTAAGGTACAAAAGGGCAGTTTGAATGACTGTAGGAGGCATTCCAAAACCTTGTTTTAATGAGTAATGAGAATTACCAGCCAGTCTACAGCAAGGTCTAGAGGCTTGTGTGGAGGACTGGAAGTTGAAATGTAAGCTTTGCTGGTTCTCTAATCTTTATCTGGCTAATCAGTTATTCCGCAAGTATTTACTTAAGCCTCTTAGCTTTTTCTGAGCCCTTGTCATCTTAGGCATGGAGTTTATAACCAGACCCAGTACCTTTCCTCCCTCTCCCTGGCTGTAGGTCTCCTATAAATGCCAATAATAATATTTCAGAGAAGTATCATGAGGAGCTTATTAGTACTCCAAAAACACTATGATAACCTCACCTTCAATACTTGCACACCCATCTCCCAGAGTCCCCAGATGTTTAACGGCACTGCTGACCAGGAGATCTTTTGCTGCTTTACATTAGCACTTGCTGTCTGATTAGATCTTTTAATTAGTTAAAAGATAATTATATTAATTCATTCATATTTAATATCTGAGTCAAAGATTTCCTTATTGTAGGAATACAATATATGGCTAGCCAGAGCTGTTCCTGAATTTGAAGAAGTAAAATGCTCAATACAGAGTAGCTTTACTTTTTAATCCACGTATGTATGTATGTATGAACGTACGTATGTACGTACGTATGTACATTTCATGCCATGGAACTCATGAGAGGAGAACTCTCAAGAGCCACTTCTTTCCTTCCATGATGAGGTCTTGAGTCCTCAGACTTGGCAGCCTGTGCCAGAATCCCCGAGCCATCCGGCTGGCTACAGATTTACTTCTTACATCCTGCACCCATTTAACCCTGTTGCCGTTTCTCCTAGCCTTGTGCTCTGCTTAGTGTGCTATTGCCAGAGAAGGCTCAAGTGGCTAAAGCAGTGATGGCAGCTCCCAGTACTGACAGTGCAGGGCAGTGTTGGCTCTGTCCTCTTTCTACCTGAGAGTTGGGTTCAGTCTGAAACGTACTGCAGGGGTCAGCCTTCCCGAAGGAGCCCATCCTGACTGATAATGGTCTGGGCAGTTTCAGGGAGGGAGGGCATCTTCTGTCGACTGCAGGATTCTGAAAGGCAGGTGGTCTCACACTTTGCCTTTTGAACCTCAGGCTTTACTTTACCTTTCTCTGTTAACATCTCAGCATCTTAAGTGAACGAGAGTCAGTGAAAACCCCCCTGGGCCCCAATGTGCCAGGTTCTAGGCCTATGGCTGATTGCTTTGGGGGAGCCCTTTAACGTTATAGAAAGTTAGCTTACGGAGAGAACTGAGTGAGCTGTGGACTTAATGGACTTATTTAACTAAAGTGTTGATTGGGGGTTAAAATAGCTCATCATCATCATCGTCATCGTCATCATCGTCATCGTCATCATCATTTTGACTTAAAGATTAAATTACTGTATAATTCTTTAGTGAGTACTTACCGGGTAAACAAATGGTGAACAAAAAAACAAAGACATGGCCTTAATAAAGTATCCATCCTAGCAGGGAAAGGAAATAGTGTGAAACAGCCAACATGATAAACTGAGGAACAGAATGAAGGCAGCAAGCCAGGAAATGTGGCACCACCTGGTAAGAGGCAGAGGGAGAGCCGAGAAGCTGTTCAGCAAAGGCATGCATGGGAGGTGAGACTGGAAAGATGGGCTGAGGCTGGCAGTGAAGGCACACTAGGTAAGTGTGGGGGTACGGTACACAGTCTAGACAGAGGCCAACGCACAGACAGGATTTAAGTGAGGGAGGCAAGGAAGCCAATTGGTGGCAGTCGGCGGACAGGGCCTGGCATACAGGGCAGTTATCAAAATATGGATGTTCTTAAGACAACCCATGCTCTGTGAACTCGTGTCTCAGACCAAGAGAAGGGAGACAGTACTGGGAAGAGCCAATGTGCACGCAGCTCCGGGCCACTGCGAGCAGATCCTGCAGCTTGGCAAAAAAGCATAGTATATTCAGGGGCCTGCAACCACTGCGTGTTCCAGCATTTATCACTTGAAAGTGGAGGAGTCAAAACGCGCAAGGGCGTTCGAGAAAATGCAGTTAAGGAGGAGGAAAGCATGAATAATGAATCTTAGAAAGAGAGACTTTGCTTGTGATTAGAGGTTTAGAATTGTCATTTTACAACAAAACATAACTGGCTGCTGCGCACGCCGACCCAGTTCATGGAAGCACACTTAGCTCCAACGCATGAGCGAGTCGATGTGGTGTGCAGGCTGAAGCCTGGTTGCGTGTGTCGAAACATTCCATTTAATGTATTCAGCTGAGCATGAGTGGCCACAGATGATTCACAGCGCTGCTCCCTACATTTGGTGAACGCGATTGTTAGCAAGGGAGCTGTCCCAGCGGCCGCAGTGGTCTCCAGCCGATTACCTCCACGTTCCTGTGTTTGTGGGAGACTAGAAATAAACTCAGCATCGGTGGTCGGTGAAGTACTGTGATAATTGCTCCAAAACCACAGGAAATTTGATAATGATAAAGTAGAACTCTCCTGACACTTCACTTTTAAATTCCTGATGTCAGGAAGGTACAGACGATTAAAGGGTAAAAGGCTGCTCTTTAAAAATGGAGCTAGCCAACCATGAGGGCTTTGTTTGTTGTGTTGTGTGTTGTTTTGTTTTTCTCTTCTTTAAGAAACAAACACCAAGAGTTGCCTAAGGTATGTAATATCATCACTTAGCTCCTGATCAAAGGCACAACGAGCCGGTAGACTTGCCTGGCTGAAATTTAGACAGCAACTTAGCCTGATCTAAGCAGGCTTTGGCTGGGGTACTTGAGACTCAATAGCCTGAGAGGAACTCCGACGCCCACCTGCGCCAGCCACTGTCCGGAAACTGAGGAGCCTGTCAAACACCCTCCAGCCAGTTTCCTGCTCTCGTGCAGCCCATGGAGACACCTGTGACATCACTGCTCTTGGTTTGGCATTTCTCACAGCCTCCCAACCTACTCCTAGAGTCTGCCACAGCTCACAACCTTGGCACAGCCTGGGCTATGTCTGTTCAGCGCGTCCACTTTACCACCACCACTGAATTACGTTGCTACTGTTACCCTACTGCAGCCCACCACACTGCCTTTCTGCCTGTGAGCGCCATCTTGCCTACTTCAGTGAGCTGACTTCATATTCCTCTGCAGCTTAGTCACTGTCTAAGGTCACTGCCCCCTCTCCTTGGCTTCCCGTGCCTCCTTCTGGGGCATAGCTTGGCCCATTTGTTTATTCGCACATGGTTGTAAGGTCACATTGTCCTAAGATAAATTTCTCATAACCCAGCCCCGACTCTGGCTCATTGAGGATCAGGATTCTGTTTCTTGCCTTTGACACTGGCAGCTCTCAGCCAAGTCTGTGGGAGACGTTTAATGGAAGATGAATAGGGGTAGATAGTGTCTCTATTTCTAAGGACCTGGCAGTACAGAGAACTGAATATTCTCCAAATGAGTCTAAGTGCCATTCTGGAAAACTCTAACAAGCAAGACAACAAAACTTCATCTTCCCTACCACATTACAAGCAATTTGACTGCTGATCTTTCTAAAACAATTTTACAATCCTTTTATTTCATCAAGGGGCTCAGTCCAAACCTGCCTTAACTCTGTGAACTCCTCAGGAGAAACATTCATTAACTATTACCAAATTAGCCACACCTGGGGGTAGGCCGCACTTCAGGAGCTCTGAGAAGTGCATTTATTTTGGCAAGGTCGAAAGAGGCTTCCTCCTCCTCCTAGATTTGAGGTAGCTTCAGTGAGGTAGCAGGAGACTTGGCTAAACAGCAACTGTATTATAGGACTGAAAGATAAAGTGTCCATTCTAAATGTCCAGACTTTTCTTTTCTATATCTAAAAACACCATAAAAAAAAAAAGATGCTTATGTGAGGCATCTCCAGGGACAGGCTTCTGCTGCCTCTCAGTTCTGTGCTCCATTATCTCAGCAGCCACTGGTCCGCAAGGGCTTTCCTTAGTGTTTAACTTTGATCCCTCCTGGTACAATCCAATCTTATTTCCCCCGTATCCTGGCCTCACTGGAAATAAAAACAAACCAACCAAACAAACAAACAAACCCCCATCAACAATGCCCATGTATCGTTTGTTAATTGAAGATGGAGGCTTGCCCCAGAGGGCTTTGCTTGCACACTAAGTGCACCTACATTTTCCCTCTCCTCTGATGCTGCTCCCTACAGACTCTTGATTCTAAGATGTTGTTTGCAGCAGGTATCAGGGACCATAAAATTCAAATGCAGTATTGATATATATGCTGATGGGGGAAAGGTTCCCATTAATACAGTAGTTCCAATCCTAATAGTGAGGACAATTAAAAAACTGAAATAGCCACTCAAAGGAAAATGGAAGGTTTTTTGTTTTTTCCCCCTGCATCCCTGGAATGGTATCATGCAGGCAAGGTTTTAATCTGCTGGCCAGACAGAATCCATCTTAAATCTACCCCAAATTAAATTCATAATTTTCTACTAAGTTCACTACAAACCGTGCAATTGTGAAAGTCTCACATCCTAAACTGATCTTGACATGTTTAATCTACAGAAATCTTAATGGGCCTAGTATCTTGAAACTATAGTGATAAGAACAAGAGCAAAGAGAAGAAGAAACCATTGCTAAAGCGTAGACCAGCCATTCTCAATCCATGGGTCCCACTCACTGCAGTTATCCTGCAGATCAGATATTTACATGATGCGTCATAACAGTATCAAGATTACAGTTATGAAGTAGCAATCTTATGGTTGGGGTCACCACACATGAGGCAATTATTAAGGGTCACAGCTTCAGGAAGGTTGAGACTGGCTGGCCTAGACAGTTTGCCTTGCGACTAGCCGTCTAAACAAAAGATACCATTAATGCAGCCCTCCAGATGAGATGAATCGTCTCTAGGGTCCAATGGTAAGTCTGGATACTAAACAAGGGATTTTGTAAAGAACGTGTGTAGGTACACATTGACTTTATGCTGCTGTTCGTAAGATCTCTAAGCTTTAAACTGAAGTCAGGATATGGTTTTGTTATCAAGATTGGTAACAGTTGTCCCATCTTAGCTCCTTGTCATCCCATGCTCATCATTATGCCAGACTGCTTTTTAACAACTTGGCAATCTCCACAAGCACAGGAGGGGAAGTCGTTTGAGCACAACCATTTTATTTGAACATTTCTAACATCATTCTGATCTGAAAACAAGATATCTGTGTAAATGATCGACCTTGGTAACTTTTCTCACAGCTGACTGTGTAACTATCTCATCTTAAAATGGAGACCGTGTGATGCTTTAACTGTCAAAGGAACTGCATATTTTAGGTCCCTTTCTCGGCATTTTATAAGCAACTCTTTAGTAAGTACAATCTAGTCGAGGGTACAATTGATTTTCTGTGAATACCCCAGTCCTATATGCCTATAGAGTTACAGGCACAGGTCACTCAGCTGCAGTGTGTACTGTAAGTGATGGAGACAGGGAGAGATGTTTGTCCTGGAGTCCATGCCAATCTGCACCCGTTGCTGCAGCAGCCAGGAGGGGTAAAGGAGCTGATCTGGATGGTGTTTACTGCAGCCTCACTGCAGGCTTGCTTGCAGTGACTGAGAAATGAGAAAACGGCTAGCCTTTTAAACTGCAGATCTCCGCCCACTGCTGCCAAGAAGCCCAAGAGCTTACTGGAACTTAGACTGTATTCATTTCAGCTTTGAAACAGTTGAGTTCCCACTTCCCCCTCCCTCCCCCAAAAAAGTGCCTGGAATTCATCAATTAAAAATACTTCATTATGTTGCTGAATCTTGCTTTAAATATTGAAGATTGCTTTTTATAGTTCTATCCTCCATGCCCCTCTGTGTGTGTGTGTGTGTGCGCGCGCGCGCGCGCGCGCGCATGCACACTCTTAAACATGTTGCTTACCAATTAAAGAGAGCAACACCCTTTTTATTTGCATCTCGAGTCCCTTACTCCGCAGCACGACCTCCCTGCTCTCTGTTGGCACACCATTCACTGGTTTACCCTCTCCCGCCATGTTTGAAACTCTTACCGGGAATTCTCTTTGTATGGCTGGCATTAGGGAGCGGCTTGATAAAGCAAGCATCAGATAATTAGTTGGAGACGATAGGTCATGCTTTAGGAACATTCGTATGAGAGGCAGTATGACCTGCAGAAGTAGTCTGGCCTATCTGTTAAGTTACTGTGTGCTTTTGATCGAGTTCTTAGCCATTTAGCAGAGTGCCTGGTGTGTAGGCCATGCTCAGATCATGGCAGCTTTTATGTTACTGTGGTGGTTACAGTGAAAAATCATTTGTCTCTTTTTCATGTCATATATTCTAAAACTGTCATGGAAGATTACATAAAGAAATCCTTGGCTGTTACTTTAAAGACCTGATGGGTTTCTTTTGGAAAGGAGGTAAAATGTATGTGCTGATTCTGTGAAGAGAGTAACAATCTCGCAACTGTCCCTATATTGCCTTTTTTACCAAATATTTGAAGTTGAGGACAGATCCAGCCCGTTTCTCTAAAAACTGAACTTATCCCTGGGAGATAATCTCTCTCTTTGAGGTAAAAAAAAAAAGATTTGTTTTAGTTTTTGGAACTATCCGTTGGGAGTGCTTGGCTGTGGATCTCTACTGTAGAGGACTTTGTTTTGTACGGGAGGTGAGGCTACACAGGGATTTGAAAATAGCCAAAAGGCTAATACAGAACAAGCAGACTTAAATCTGCACTTCATCTGTTCCTGTGTCCTTTCTCAACACTGTTAAATCATTCACTACATAAGGACATTGAAAGACCAGGAAGGATACGGAGGACAGGATGGATAAGGTACCTTATCCTGGTATCTGGTGCAGGGCATGCACCAAGTCTTTATTTAGTTTGGAGGTACCAGGTTGTGTTGTTCCCTTGCCAATGGAGGGAAAGCCAGGACTGCCATTGCTCCCATTTCAGTAGTCTCTCCTTAGCTCTGACTTGGGGACATGAATAACAGCCATCAGCTGAGAGTCAGAGCAGAGCCCATAGCAACGGAGCATGAGGCCAGTCAGCCTCTGGGCTGAGCTGTCTTGTTATGACTGGAAAAACTACAGCCACAGATAAATCAACACATCTTGGGTATCAGTGGCAGCTCTTAGTTTTCGGAGCAAGGTGAGAAGTGGAAGGCACCAGAGTACAGTGTTTGATGTAAATTACCTATTTGCTCTCAAGGGATAGAAAACGACGTCAGAGTAAGTTCTGAAGCAGACAACATCTGGCTCAGTTTCATCTCTGAGTGTCTATTTAAATTCGTTTCCATTAGACATGTTCTCTTGCTATCTGCCTTAAAAATCATAAACTCCACTGCACTCTCCACACACATTGACACATTTATCGGCACAACACTGACATGAGCCAGTGGGAGAAAGGCCAGTTCTTGCTAGTAAGGTGTTGGCATAGTCCAAGGTCAGTGATGGGTGTGCTAGAGAGAACAGGCCTTTTTTAAAAATGTCTGCACTTTAGTGTTTTAAAGTTTATGTATTACAATGTGAAATATTTAACCTTATAATTCATAATGTATAATACACGTATTATAGTCTATAAGATAAATAAGCATATAGCACATACATTTTAAAATTATGATGGTGAGTTATTTCACCAAAAAGTGAGATTTTAAAATATGTTTTTAATTGAAATAGAATTATATTACTCTCCCTCCTCCCTTCTCTTCTCACAGCTCCTCCCGGTTACCATCCCTCAAACCCTCCAGGTCCCCTCCAAGCTCATAGCCTTCTTTTTCTGTGATTATTGTGCCGCATACATATGTGTACATGTGTGTGCATGCATGCACAAATATATATACAAATACACCTGGCTGAGTCTGTTTTGTTGTTTGTGTGTATGTGGTTCCACGGCTGAGCACTCTGACCTGGGCAACCAGTCAGTGGCTCATCCCTAGGAGATACCAATGCTCCTCCTCCCAACCATCATTCCTTGCCTGTAGCTCTTTGTCTAGGGGTGGAGCCCTGCAGAATCCCCACCTTCCAGATTAACATGCCCATCCACACGCCACTGGTCCAGTCTTGTTTATGCAGCCATTTCTAGAACAGAGTGCTTTGTAGCAGACTTGCTGGTATTTTGGCGCTTAATTTTTGTTTTCCCCTCTCTTCCCTGATGTTCCCTCAGCTATAGCTGTGGGAATTATGGTATGAATGTATCCGTTGGGGCTGGGCTCCCCATGATTGATCTCTGCATCATGTGCACTCGTGGTTTGCTGTGATGGTCTCCATTTGCTGTGAAGAGAGGCCTCTTTGCTGAGGGATGGAAGCTGAATGAGATTTAGAGCATACTAAGGAATTATGCTGCTCTAGCAAAGTTGTAATGGTAGGTTCTTCTCTAAGGCCCATGACCTCACTAGCCCTGAAAAACTGGCTACGTTTCTGTCAGGCGTGTTTCCCCTCCTGTTGACTGGCCTTTAACTCTGATTAGACAGCAGTTGTTTACATCTTTATGCCTATCTTAAAATTCTTGATGGTGTTATTATTTCATCCAAGAAAATAAATTTTGACAGTAAAGTCAACAGCTTTACTATCTGCATATTATGAAGACATCCAAGTGTTTGTGGCCAGGACCCTCTGACCCCAGTATTAAGTTGCTCTGTTGTTCCTTCCAAGGTTGATAGCTGTGATTTGGAAGCCAGAGATCAATGCTTGTTTGCTGTTGATATGCTTGTGGTTGTTATCAGAGCTTTCTTTTTTTCTTTAGCAAGGAGATTTAGTGATTCATTACTGTATATAAGCAGTACTTTTTTTGCCAAAAATGTTATAAAATACATATGTTATTAATATAAAGACAAAACTTTCAAATGAACGATTCTAAATTGGTTTAAATTTCATTGAAGAAGAATGTGTGTTTGACAAATTAGAGACATATTTTCCAAAGAAAATTATAAGACTAAATATTAGACCCTTGATGTTTAGAGTCTAAGAAGTCACAGCGTAACACTGTAAGAAAAATAACTGTATGAGGCGGAAGTGAGTTTCCCTGGCTGTTGGTTCCCTCCCAGTGGTGCTTCTGTGAGATAATGAGGTCAACGAAAGGGAAGGGGACCAGAAGGGTCCGAGGCTCTGTTCCCCTTCAGCGTGGAGCCTGATGTCATTCATGTTGAAGCAGATCTAATTAGATGCACGTTACTTAAGGAATCCCAAAATCAGATTCAGGCCACTCTGGTAAAATATAAGGCCAGTGTCCCCGAGGTCATGACCTTATTGTGCTTTCTCCTCCCAGCTGATACTGCGCTGCTCTTTATTTGACCTAAAAAGCTATCAGTCCCTCTGTACCCCAACAGCACCGAGCTCTGCCGAGTCCTGCTCACACTTCATATGCTCATATTGCATTTGTTTGCCCGGATCCCAGAAGTCTCCTTGGTTTTTGTCTTCTCTGGATCCAGGCTTTTCTGAACCTTATCAGGAGCATCACTGTCCCTTGGACCATTTCCTCCTCCTTGACTATTCTTGCTCCTGGTCTCCTGGCTCTGGCAACCTCAGGTCAGACTCCTTTTGGACCCCTCTCTTCTGTTTAGCCCAATAAGTGGGTGCTTCGTGAAGTTCTCTTTGCTCCTTTTGCTCTTACAGGCATTTTAAATCTGTCGGCTACTTTCTGTATGCTGATGACTTACAGATTTGGGTCCTCACCAGGTCTGCCTTAAACTTATGCTAATCCTTCTGCCTCAGCCATGGGGATTAGAGGGCACATTTCTTTCTTTCCTAACCTTGTCTTTCACCATTTTGTGGCATGGTAGAGGTGAATTTCCTATGTCAGCTGCCTCTGTAGATAGAAGCTCCTGTTTCTTCCAGCCTGCTCAGTTTGCCAGGACTGCTGTCAGTGGGTGTCACTTCTCAGCAGGTCGAGCCCCTCCCCCACACTTCTCAGCAGGTCCAGCCCCTCCCCCACACT
>JADRCH010000163.1:2483311-2495821 GCA_019843965.1 Rhynchomys soricoides
AGCCCCTCCCCCACACTTCTCAGCAGGTCCAGCCCCTCCCCCACACTTCTCAGCAGGTCCAGCCCCTGCTCTTGTTGCCCTTCTCACTCCCTCCTCTCCCTCCAGCCAAGTCTTAGGCTTCTGTGTAACCGTGTGGATTACCCATCATAGACAGACTTACCCCAGTTTAATACAATTGCCTTACAGTTGCTAACTCTCCCTTCTGGACTGTTAATTCTGTAGGACGTAAGATGGTTTAGCTATGGTTGATGGGTATTAGCTCCTCGAAAGCAGTAGATGCTTGTAAACTAATTCTTGTTGAGTGTCTGCATGGACAAACGTGGTACCTTTCCTGCTTCCAGAGAAGTTTTGCCAATATTACCGTGTACCATACCTTCCTGCATTTCCATATGTGGTCCCAATTTAGATGAAAGCCTGGCTTCTGACCAGCAGGGGTGCACTGAGACACAGAGAGGCATTCCTTCTTTGACACTGGCAAGGCCAAATCATACCGAATTTCATCAGGCATGTTGACTTGGACATATTGTTAAAGGAAAATACAACATGATATCAGAGTATGCGGCTGGGTCTGTTCATTTGTATAAAATAAATATATAAAGAAACTGTAGACATCAGTTACCACAGGGAGTGAGTGAATGGCAGAGGAGTAGGGGAAGAGAGCGGATGGGCAATGGGTAGGGACAAAGAGGAGCGACCCTTGCTGAGAACCCCTTCGAATGTCCTCACTCCTAGAACTATCGTGACTTGAATGCCACTTTTTCAAGACATTAAATGAATATGGCCAGAATGTGAGGGCAATCTGATGCAGAACATAAAAAGTAATTGATCGCATGCAGGCTGTGGACACTGGGAGGAAAACACGAAGCTTTGTATGTTGTCTGATAGTGTGAAACAGGCTAGGAACGGAAAGGGATGCACAGAGATACAGTTCAAGTTAATGAGTCCATTGCTCATCATGGGGGAATTATCAGTTCTGAATTTGCTTTATATCAGTAAACAATGAGGAATTACCAGAGGCAGTGGTAAGTCTCAAGGGTTATGATCTCTGTATCTGTATATGTGTATATGTGTTATACGTATATATTATATAATATGTTATATATAATATTATATAATTATATGTAATGTATAATATGTGTCTATGTATACACATCTGAGTGAGATTCGTATGCACATGTTTATGTGGTTTAATGCAAAATACCCCAGCTCTGTGTGCTGTAAGGATCTGGGAGTAAAGGCAGGTAGCAGAAGTGAGCAATTCTAGTGCCCATATTTCTGTTTCTAATTACCATCTCTCATTTTAAAATGACTTATTATATAGATACTGCATGCTTATGCTTTACATTCTTGTTTTCTTTTTCTGCCATAAAGATTGTCCCATGTGTGGGAAAAGCATAACTTTTCAAATATAGGAAAGACTGACATTAAAGACAAACATTGAAAGCACCTATGTCTACAAGACAAAAATGAAACTTAAGTATGTTAAACATAGGAACTTTGCTCTTTGGCGACATGGTTGATTCTAGGGCAGAAGAAAGAAAACTCAAGAGGGGCCTGGGTCATCTTGTAGCAGCAGAATATTACAAGCATGTTCAAAGGCTTAGAAGCTAACCACAAGTACCTCCAGCAGCCAAAATTGGAAGAATTTAAGGAACAAGTAATTATAGTATTGGATTACAGCCCTTAAAATAAGTTAACTATCCCAAACCCATGCTTCTATAAATAACAAATAGAATAAGTGGAGAAGAGATAGCTCCTTTCTCTTACTTAAAGTCTTTTTTCATTTAATAAATGAAAGAATGATTGAGAGAAACACAGAAATGCTACAGACAACCATCACAGTAATAAACGTTACAAGCAAGGCCTATCAGCAGATGCTGACAGCATTTGGAGAAACTCTGGGGGGAAACAATATATTTGTGGATCCTTAAAGCATTCTTCCAACGTAGCTGCTTACCAAGAAGGGGAAGTACGCCTGGTAGCCGAGAAGCCTGGGAGATGTTACCTCACCAAATGACCACTGTGAACGTTGCTGGTAACTAGACCTCACTCACCAGCAGATGAGCACTGGGAAGCACACAGGAAGTCAAACCACACGGAACCAGCAAGCAAACTGGAAAACATTCTGAGAAATGACTCATGAAAGATGGCAGCCATCCTACTGAAGAGTCCCTCCCACTGGCCACCCATGCCCTGAATGAACATGACCCCAAATCCATATTAGATGTGACTGCTCTTTGTAAATTATTTACATAGTGTGCATTTTTATGGCAGGTACATTTTTAATACTTGTAATGCTTTAGGGGT
This sequence comes from Rhynchomys soricoides, assembly GCA_019843965.1. Taxonomy (NCBI): domain Eukaryota; kingdom Metazoa; phylum Chordata; class Mammalia; order Rodentia; family Muridae; genus Rhynchomys; species Rhynchomys soricoides. The sequence continues at coordinate 2,485,619 of JADRCH010000163.1, forward strand.
TCATTCATACAGTTGGATGTGTTAGCTCTCCATTCTTCTTGGTTGATCGGTGGTACTCTGTTACGTAAACACACCACACTTTGTTCTTACTCTCCTGCTAATGGAGTTTGGAGCTAATTTAATACATTTATGACATACCATGACATTTGTGGATAATGCTTTTTGTGGAAATACTTCTTCATTTTAGGTGAATATCTAAGGCTGAGAGCATTAGCTCTTACAGTAGTCATATGTTGGATCTTACAGGAAAATGTCTGGAAGCTTCTAGAGTGCCATGTCACTTCCGATCCTCAGCAGCCATGTTTGAAAGCTGTCGTTTTGATTGCTTCTCATAGCTTGATAGGTCAGCTTCTCCATTATAGCTCTCCTAACTAACCTATCCCATAATGTTTCATTGTGACATAGGAAGCTTGTAAAGACGGATGCCCAGATTTCTCACATCAAGTCTGAACTGAGCACCTTCTAACCATATTATTCTATAGCTGTCTAACCCACCTCTACTTAACATCCACTTTATCTTATTTTTGTACATTTTAAAATTATCTGTCTAGAACCTTTATCTTTAAACACTTCAGCATGCCCATGTTAACTACAGACTAATATTTGTTTTTATTTAAATGATTTTTGTTTGGGGGATTACAACATAATTCTATAATCCCCCACTCTTCCTTCCCTTCCCATACTTGGCGCTTACTGTGTACGAGGCACACTGCACGTTAAAGTGTTCATTCTCATAATCACTTCAAGATATGAGTCCATTCTCGGACGAAGAAAATGGGACCCAGGTATGCCCAGTAACGCCTTCAAAGTCACATGCTTGTCAGATAAGTCCTGACAGACCGGGCAGAAAGCTGTCTGCCTAACGGCAAATATACTTACCCACGACATACTTTATGGCAAGTCCAAAAATCCCCTGGGGTCACACAGATAGATTACCCTGCTAATTTTCTGATGTAGAGAAAAGGAATACACCAATTGTATTAGAGTCACATACATAAATAGTTTTATAGTGTTATTTTTCAGGGAATGAAAAGCTATTTTTAAAGAAAGTTTGAAAACCATTTTAAACTACCTTTTTCTTTGGCCAGTTAATTTACTATTTCATGTTGAAAATAGGTGTACCTTAAATGCCTCAACATTTCTTAAAGTTATTCTTGGGCTTGATGCCTACTAATTTTACAGAGGAAGATATTTTTGGCTGTTAACACACTTGGCACCACGAACATGTAGACCTCAGAAGACAACCTTGAGTGTCAATCCTCACCATCTCTGTTTTAGGCAGGGTTTCCTTGTTATTGCTGTGGTGCAGGTCAGTGCAAGTCAGGCAGGCTACTGGCGAGCTTCTGGGATTCAGCCTCCACTTCCATCCGTCTCCACTTCCTGTCTTGCAGTAGGGGTCCTGGGGTTATAGGTATATGCTGCCAGTCCTAACTTCTGGTGGGTTCTGGGGATTTAGTCAGCCCTCGTGCTCCTACAGCAAGCATTTCACCCACTGCGCCATCTCTCCATCCCTATAGTAACCAGACTGCTGCTTCTGTTACTCAGCTGGACCAATAGGCAGAACATTTTCTAATATACTTTGAGACCCCAAAAATCAAACAGCCACAGTTTGGGGAGCAGCAGGGCAGTACTAGAGATGGCTTTCTTTCCTAGGGAATCATCTGCTTGTGGAAGCTACTTTTGCCTTTCTCTGCATGTTTCTTATTTTAATGGGTGGACTCTGGGAAATAATTGATGCCTAATTTGAACAAGTTCTGGAGGATAAAGCAGAAATCACACAGGTTACCATTTAACCCTCTTGGCTTCTACACTATGACCTGCAACAAGATATAGACAAGATTTCAGGGATTAATCCCTGGTTTATGCTGCACTCCTTGTAGGAAGGGCTCATTGTCACAGACCTCTTGCAGTTGGTTCAGCCGCTATCAGTGAATGATCCCTCATATTTTCTGTCTCTAGGACAGAGGCAAACAGTAGATGTAGCCTTCACGTCTGGACAGGAAATAGATTGGATAAAGAAAAGATGTTTGTGGGGAGAAGACCAGGAAGCTTTCAACATACTGGAACATGAAGATCCTTCTTGGGCTGAGGCTGGTAGCTTTGGGCTATTGCTTTTTATGGGTTCTTCTTGCCCACCCTCTTCAGAGCTATATATTTCTCCACACTCAGAAGGCTAAAGCTTGCTCTTTGACCCTGATTCTTGGCATCTTAAAAAAATCTTAATATTGGGCATTCCTGTTTGAAATCTCTAATAAAAATGGGAGGATTTTAAGGAGCCCTCCTTCCAGTGTTTAGCTTGGAGCTCATCCGTCCCTCAGAGGCTTCTGCAGCCTGGGCACTTCACTCTCTGAGCACCTCATTATGAACTGAACAGGAGCCAGGACAGAAGACCTTGTTCTGTCTGAGATGGAGCAGGACAACGTATTTGTCTCAGTTTTTTTTCAGTATTGCCAAGTCTTGGGGTCACCGAGCCACTCACCATCTCAAATTGGCCCCATTCAGTTCATGTAAAGGGAAATGTATTTTCTAAATTGTTAAGGGTTTGAATACATTGGTTACACCCTCTGGAAGGCTTGGCCCTAGTGTCCATCGCGGCGGGTAAGGAGACACTAAACTTTGTTTTCCATCAGTTTGGGCCTCAAACATAAAAGCCTTCCAACAGTGGCCAGGATATTACCTGCCATTTTAACGACAAGATGAAGAGAAGTTAAATTATGAGGCGAGGTGGGCGACAACCAGACATTCAGCAATCCATCTCAGCATAGGCTGTGCACAGATTAGTACCCTTGACAGTTGTGAAAACATAAAATAAGATAACATTCCAGTCAAGGTTTTAGAGGGTTAAGAGGATTACTCAATTCCCTTCACCTCTTTAAGTCTAAGCAAATATTTGGCTAAGAATTTACAACTAAGCATTTTGTGCTTCACTAGATGAGCTGTTTTCATTTGGGGCAGAACAACAACTGGAAGAAATAATCTTTTTGAAAGAGATTTTTTTTTTTTTAAATGTTTTGTTTCTACATGTGAACGTGTTTTGCCTACATGTATGTATGTGCACCATATCCATGCAATACCCATGGAGGCCAGGAGGGGGCTTTGGGACTGAAGTTACAGAGAATTGTAATCACCAATGTGGGTGCTGGGAACTGATCTGGGTCTTTTGTAGAGCTTCAAGTGCTCATAACCACTGAGTCCTCTCTCAGGCTCCTACAGAGGGTAATCTTATTTTACAGCTCATGTGGTTTTAATGAGGAATATTAGTTTGTTATTGCCATGCTCACAACTGGAACACCATGAATACACCTATAGATCTATTTAACTATCATGTTTGGGGATATTTTATTACAGTAAAAATAGCTAATATATTTGAGGGTTTTTTGTAGGACTGACATATCTGATAGATTTTTAAATCCCACAAGATCTATATTCTTTTTTTCCCACTCTCTATATAAGTAAACTCTGTTGAGGTGATTTGCCTAAGACTATTGGGTGATAGAGCTGGAGTTGGAACCCAGGAATCTGACAAGTGTGCTGCTTCTATTCTCCATCCTAGATGCTCTTCATTTATGGTGCCCAGGCCATCCAAATGAGATGCTAGTGGTCAGCAGGTCTACCTGGTGATCACTTGAGAACAGACAGTGGACCATGAGGCACTGTCTAGCAGAGACAGCAGAAGGTGATGATGCTTTTTAAACATGTGCTTAGCATCCACAGAATATAATTGCATGCACTTTAGATGCACATGGAGTTTTGGGTAAGAAGAGGTCGGTAGCAATCAAGATGTAAGATCGCTTGTCCAGATGCTAAGTGATTGCTGTTCCTTTTGTTCCACTCAGGGTGATGCTTTTGTTATCAAGTGATGGATTACCATATGTTGCTTATAAGAGACCAGGGGAAGAAATCAAACAACCCTGCAAGAGACTGAACCAGAGAATAGCCTGAGACATTATTAAAAGATAATTTGACCAAGGGGACAATTTTTATAGATCAATCTAGCAGATGGAGGTTATTCATTTGTTTCCTCCAGAAAAAGCTGAGGAGATCCAGCAGAACTCATTCTGGTTTGAATACATACAGGGGATGGATTCCACTGGGATGCTAAAATAATTGTGGATTTCTGAGTCTTATAGGCTGAGGGTTTCCATGGATATTATTCCATTTGGTAGCTTGGAAGGTTAAAGGTTCAACCCTCTCTGTATTGTGAACCATGTTGTTCAGGACAGAACTTTTGAAACACTGATGACTGCTTATACCACAGGGTATTTTATAATAATACCCAGTTACTTGATATGGCTTCCAGAGAAAATGTTCACGCATTAATTACTGAAAATCTCTCTCTCTCTCTCTCTCTCTCTCTCTCTCTCTCTCTCTCTCTGTGTGTGTGTACATACACACACACAAAGGGGGAGGGACAGATAGACAAGCAGACAGAGCCAGAGACATTGGTTCTAAAGTGACCATTTCAGCCAAGGTATTTTGTACCTTTTCTTTTGAAGGGAGGGGCCCTAGAAAGGACCATTAAAGCACATTCGTTTCAAAACTAAGTTTTCCTAGTTGTATTAATAATCAGAGTAAGTTCTCACTGGCAAACAGGAAGGTCACTGTGTCCCAGACCTCTGATTTATTATAGCCCTGGCCCACCAAACCCATCTTCTTATGCATAAAATGTCATTTTGCCTCAACCTAAACTTAGTCCTTTAAAAACATTTTGATGGCCTTTCTACCTATATCTTTACTTGACAAATAGACATTAAATAAAGAAGCCACTCTTGGGCAGAGACTTTGGTGGGATCTACCACCTGAGGGTCCAGGTAACAGGGCCCACCCAACAAATGGCTGGTGTTGTTTTGGTTTCCTTAGGAGAAGTAGCTCCCGATGGGAAAGAGCATCTAAATGTTCTGGTGCCGAAACCTTCTCTGCTTCTGGCATGATGGCAGCCACCAATGTTATGTGGCATTCTAACCTTTCCCAAATTATTTCCCTGGTTTCATTTCAGCCCGTTCCAGGATTTTAGAAAAATGACAGCTGAAAGATGTGCACTGTGCATCCATTATGTAAACAGCATTGCTTTATTAAGATGCACACTGTGCATCCATTATGTAAGCAGCATCTCTTTATTTTTTCCATCACATAAAATTAACCACACAAAAAATTTCCACAGTATTTATGTGCTTTTAAAAATAGATTAATGGACTAGAGTTGTTTACTTTCTTATCCTCCGCCCCCCTTTTCTTGTTCTCTGGGTGGTTTTTCTTGCAGTCTTTCATACAAATTCATATCCCAGGGATCCACCCAGAGAGCCTTTGCAGAACATGTGTTTGCTCGATTATTTTTCATGGGTCTTGTGTGGAATCGTGACTTGTCTTTTTTGCATCTTTATTTTTCTGCCCTCAGCCAACTGAGAACTACCAATGCAGAGCCCTTGAGGCATGAGCAGACAAGGGGTATGGCTCACGCAAAGCCAGTGGGCGTGTGAGTGGGTGTGTAAAGAGGAGTTGGACCAGAAAGGAGGCCGAGAGTTGGAGACAGAATGTGTGCATGTGCATAAGGCACAGGATGTGGGCTTCATGGTTGTTTCATGTACTCAATTAGGAAGGACTGGGCCTATAACATTCACCTGCGCCTAGGCTAATGCTAAAGGCCAGGCCAGTTTGCTAGAAAGAGGCTATGCAGAGTCACTGAAGGGTTCCAATAGATAAAGCTATCATTCCCTTTCTTGGTTATATCTTGTCCATACACAATTTTATATGCATACACAGTCATGCATTACTGACAAAGAGTGCATTAGAAGGTGACCTCATCATTTTTAAATGTCATTATCTACATCACTGGGGAATATAGTATGGGAGTAGTTAGTACGTGTGGTTGGCCCCTGAACACTGACATGGAAGTATGTATGTCAGTGTGTGCATAAACATCTGATGCCCAGAGAGGGCTGTACTGTGTGTCCTATGTATATGTGCGTGTGTGCACGTGTGTGTGTGTGTGTGCACGTGTGTGCGTGCGAATCTGTGTGCATGGTTGAGAGAGAGAGAGGTGCTAGGGCTCAAACTCAGGGCTTTTCCTGTGCTGAGCATGCTCCATGGTAACATAGCTACACCACTAGCCCCCTGTAGTTTATGTGTGTATTATAATATTTCAGCCATTTCAACCAATTTAATGAATAGTTTTCAATATGCAATACAGTTTAGGAATTGCAATCAGTTCCTAATGCATGCATTTCTTCCTTTTTCCTTAGTGTGCTACCTTGACTCTTTAGAACATTGTAAAGTAATGTTAGTGATAGCCAGCCAGTGTTCTCACCTTCAACCAGACTAGTGTATTTTTATCTGCTTTACTAGTAAGTTGTGTTTCTTATTAACTTACTTATTTATATTGGTAGGCTTTAAAATATCAGAAATAAACTTGGTGATAAGACAGTATTGCTGAAGACACCATTCACTTTGTCTCAGGACATGAAAAAGTCTAGTTGGGACCAACCAGGAAGCTTCCTCTCTGTGGCTTGCTGTCATAGAACCAGAAGGTGATATGTAGACTGCCTGCAGAGAGGAAAAGCTGTCAATACCCTTATTGGGCTGTGAACACTGTGAGCTGCAGTAGACACTGCTATTCCATCATATGCCGCAGGTATAGCGATGGCATGAATGTTAGGAATGGAACCAGCTATTTTCTGATTGGGTTTTAGGTTAGCCTCAAACGAGGGAAAGTAAATGCCCAGTAAAGTAAATCTGGCCAACAACTCATGCCTGAAGAGCTCACAGGTTCCAGAAACAAACCTACTGCCCAAGAGCATGTGAACAGCACAAATTAGACTCAGTAGGCTATTAAAGAAGAAAAGACCAATGTACTGTGCATGTAATATATTGTGTTAATTTGTGTTTGTGTGTGTATGTGTGTTTGCAAGATTTTAAAATAATAAGTTGGAAAAAATAAAAATAAGAGAGGGCATTGTCATGGTTTGTATATGGCCCAAGGAGTAGCACTATTTGGAGGTGTGGCCTTGTTGGAGTAGGTGTGTCACTGTGGGCATGGCCTTTAAGACCCTCATCCTAGCTGCCAGGAAGCAAGTATTCTGCTAGCAGACTTCAGATGAAGATGCAGAACTCTCAGCTCTGCCTGCACCATGCCTGCCTGGACATTACTATGTTTCTGCCTTGATAATGGATTGAAATTTTGAACCTGTAAGCCAGCCCCAATTAAATGTTGTCCTTATAAGAGTTGCCTTGGTCATGGTGTCTCTTCACAGCAGTAAACCCTTAACTAAGACAGGTATGAAGTTAGGGGTGGAGAGGTGGTATGGATTTCAGAGGATCTAGGAGGATTGTGGGGATAAATATGATCAAAATTCATTATTTGTATATATAAAATTCTCAAATAATTAAAATTAATTAAAAGATTAAAATGGGTATTTAATATTATCTTCTAATAAGATCTCTTCGTGTGTATATGTGTGTGTATATATATGTATGTGTGTGTTTCAAGACAGGGTTTCTCTGTGTAGCCCTGGCTATCCTGGAACTCACTTTGTAGACCATGCTGGCCTCAAACTCACAGAGATCCACCTGCCTCTTCCTCCTAAATTCTGGGATTAAAGGCATGTGCAAGATTCTATTTTTAACATTTAATTTTTAACTGTGTAGATGAATGTGAAGGTATATGTTTACCACTCTAGTTGGCGACATGAACTTGGAAGAGTGGAGCCTAAAAGTGAGGCAGACTAAAGTCTCATGAAACAGCCAACTTTACTCAGAGCATCAGACAGTTTCTTCTCTGAGGGTTAAGAGTCGCCTGAGTAAAGTTCTAGTGAGTCAAAGCCATATACACTCACAAGGACAAGCTGGGTATGGCAAAATCATGGTTTTCTATACTGGCATATAAGAATAATTTAAAAATTTAATTGAATAACAGCAACAAGCAATAATTGAGTAATATGAAGTAAATTCACTCCTATCTGCTACACCAGGAAGGAGCACAAAAACACATTCCAAGAACAATCCCATGTTTTGAAGAGTCATAAGACTCTTGTCTTTTTTTTTTTTCTGGAGTTTTCTCACAAGAGTGTTTTCACACAGCTCTGTTCACGGACTGTATTCTGGCAGGTATATGCATACCCATGAAGGCCAGAAGAGGGCATTGAAGCCCCTGGAGCTGGAGTTACAGTTGGTTATAAGCCAGTCATCCTAGATGGTGGTCCTCAGGTTCTCTTCAAAAGCAGCTCATGCTCTTAAAGGCAGAGGCAACTCTCTAGCCCCAAGTAGTCCCTTCTGAAATGCCAATTTGTAGAATTCACTAACTAAATTAATTTTATTTCTGGATTAATTATACTTTCAACGTTATACTGTTTGATTTCCTATCATCTTAATTTGGATATTTTCATACATATTATGCATGATGTGGCCCTTGAGTTTATCCTGTGTGAGTTTATAGCCCGTAAATTCTGCATTTTATGAGTTTTATAGCACAGCTTATGCCAGCTTTAGAAAACAGATCTCTATAAATATTAAATGTTCTACAACCCGTCAGGAACATGAAGTGGATACTGTCTTAGTTAGAGTTTCTATTGATGTGAAAAGACATCATGCACAAAATCCACCTGGGGAGGAAAAGATTTGTTTCATCTTAACATCTCCAGTCCATTGCTGAAGAAAGCCAAGGTGTGAACTCAGGGCTAGAACCTGGAATTGAGCACAGGAGCAGAGGCCATGGAAGAATACTGATCACTGAGCTGCTGATCGTGGGTGCCTTCTCATACCCAGGACCACCTGCCTGGGGCGGTAACACCCCACATCAGTCATTAATCATGAAAATGTCCCCACACACACTTGCCAAACTACTGGGCACATTTTTTCAGTTGAGGTTTCCTCTTTCAAAATGACACTAAGTTGTGTCAAGTTGACATAAAACTAGTCAGCATACTTGACCCCTTGTCAATTTGACATAAACACATCACTGTTAAACCATAACCTTTCCTTTCTTGTTCATCCCTAAGCTCCTCTCATGCATCAGTATTACAATATAACACCCCAACTTTTAAAAGTTCCATGATCTTTAGAGATTCAAACATGTTCAGAGTTCATTATTTTTAAAACATCCAAAGTCTCTTTCAAGTGCAGAGTATCTCTAAAATAACCAGTCTCTAAAATGCCAAAATCTCTGTAAATTTCAAAGTCTCCCAACTGTGGGCTCCTATAAAATAAAAACTTGCAAGTTAAATACTTTCTTCCTCCTAAGAAGGAAGAACCATGGTGTGATCACAATCAAATCAAATCAAAACCAAATTCTAAGAATGGAAAAATCTCAGTGCCTGATGTCTGAGGGTTCCTCAAAATCCTCTGGGCTCCAAAGGGCCCCAATTCTCTCACTCTGCTAGTTGTAGCACAGACCGCTTGTCTTTTAGGCTCAGGCCAGCTCCATTCCACACCTACTGCTGTCCCTGGTGCTCAGCTCATGGTACTGATATCTCCAGAATGCTGGGTCTGCATAGCAACCAGACTGTACTTTCTCCTCATAGCCTTTCCAGGGCTCTCTAACCCTGCCACATAGTTCTGAGGCTCAGTTTCTATCTGGGACCTCATTAGGCTCAGGGTTTTCACTCTACTGAGGCTTAACTACCAAAACCAGAAACGACCTTAGACAGAATGGACATGGGTACTGCAAGCAAAGAGAGCTGGGAAACAAGCAGGGGTTTCTCTTCTAATGTCTGACAAAATAGACGACTACAAATCTATACCCCATTTTTAATGGGGTTATTTGTTTCTCTGGAGTCTAACTTCTTGAGTTCTTTGTATATTTTGGATATTAACCCTCTATTGGATGTAGGGTTGGTAATGATGTTTTCCCAACCTATGGGTTGCCATTTTGGCCTATGGCTTTTCAATTTTATGATGTCCCATTTGTTGATTGTTGATCTTAGAGCATGAGCCATTGGTGTTCTGTTCAGCAAATTTTCCCCTGTGCTGATGTGTTTGAAGCTCATCCCCACTTTCTCTTCTATTAGATTCAGTGTATTTTGTTTTATGTGGAGGTCCTTGATTCACTTAGGCTTGAGCTTTGTACAAGGAGATAAGAATGGATCAATTTGCATTCTTTTACATGCTGATCAACAGTTGAACCAGCACCATTTGTTGAAAATGCTGTCTGATTTTCTACTGAATGGTTTAAGCTTCATTGTCAAAGATCAAGTGACCATAGATGTGTGGGTTT
>JADRCH010000163.1:2495831-2562440 GCA_019843965.1 Rhynchomys soricoides
AATCTACACTAATAAGAAAATATAAAGATCACTTCATATTGATCAAATATGGTGGTGCCACCATCCCAGATTTCAAGTTATGCTTACAGGGCTGCAGTAATAAGAAGAGCATAGTACTGGAATAAAAACAGGTACACTGATTAACACAATAGAATTTAGAACCCAGATAGCAGTCCATGCTCCTATGGCCATCTGACTTTTGACAGACAAGTTAACAGTACACATTGGAGAAAAGACAGCCTGTTCAACAAGTGGCATTGGTCAGACTGGGTGACTACATACAGAGGGATGAATTTAAACCCTGTCTCTGATGCTGCATGAACTTCAGTACAGATCAAGGGCATCAGTGTAAGAGCTGATCTACTTAGTCCATTGGAGCAGAAGGTAGGGAATATGCTTAAACTCACTGGCACAGGAAACAACTTTCTAAGACTAAGATAGTGCAGGAGCTAAAACCAACAATCAACAAATGTGACCTTATGAACATAAAAAGTTTCTGTACAATGACAGGCACCATCAATCAAGTAAAGAGGTGTCCTATAGAATGGGAGCAAATATTTACCATCGGCACTCTAATATGCCCAGGATCATAGGATCAGAGGTGAGGAGGACTCAACATCTGTCCCAACACCAGGAATAACTGGGACCAGCAGGACCCAGGGGCCCAGGTACCCTGCCGGACTAGTGGCATGGGTTCCTTCAGGTCTGGGCTGGTGCCCTGAGCAGACCTTGGGCGCAAACTCCTTAGCAAGTTCCACTACACCCAGAGGAAGCTCAACTCCCAGGTGCTCTAACATGCCCAGGATCACAGGACTCCAGGAGCTTGGTTACACCAGGATCTCAAGGTCACAGAGGCAGCTTGACTCCCAGGAGCTCTGTCACACTCAGGATCTCAGGATCACAGGATCACAGAGATAGCTGGTCTCTGAGGAGTTCTGACACAACCAGGATCACAGAAAGGACAAGCTCCAGTCAAATAAAGGGAGGGCAGGTAACACTAGAGATAACCAGATGGCAGGAAGCAGGCACAAGAACATAAGCAACAGAAACCAAGGTTACCTGGTATCATCAAAACCCAATTCTCCCACCACAGCAAATCCTAGATACACCATCACACCGGAAAAGCAAGATTCAAATCTAAAATCACTTCTCATGATGATGATAGAGGACTTTAAAAAGGTCATAAAAAACTCCCTTAAGGAAATACAGGAGAGCACAGGTAAACAGCTAGAAGCCCTTAAAGAAGAAACACAAAATTCCCTTAAGGAATTACAGAAAAACATAACCAAACAGGTGAAGGAATTGAACAAAACCATCCAGGATCTAAAAATGGAAACAGAAATAATAAAGAAATCACAAAGGGAAACAACTGGGAGATTGAAAACCTAGGAAAGAGATGAGGAGTCATAGATGCAAGCATCACCGACAGAATAAAAGAGATAGAAGAGAATCTCAGGTGCAGAAGATACAATAGAAAATATTGACACAACAGTCAAAGAAAATGTGCAAAATGCAAAACATTCCTAACACAAAACATCCAGGAAATCCAGGACACAATGAGAAGACAGAACCTGAGGATAATAGGTATAGAAGAGAGTGAAGATTCCCAACTTAAAGGGCCAGTAAATATCTTCAACAAAATTATAGAAGAAAACTTCCCTAACCTAAAGAAAGATAAGCCCATGATAATACAGGAAGCCTACAGAACTCAAAATAGATTGGACCAGAAAAGAAATTCCTCCTGTCACATAATAATCAAAACACCAAAAGCACAAAACAAAGAAAGAATATTAAAAGCAGTAAGGGAAAAAGGTAAAGTAACATATGAAGGCAGACCTATCAGAATTACACCAGACTTCTCACCAGAGACTATGAAAGCTAGAAGATCCTAGTCAGATGTCATACAGACCCTAAGAGAACACAACTGCCAGCCCAAGGCTGCTATACCCAGCAAAACTTTCAATTGCCGTAGATGGAGAAACCAAGATATTCCATGACAAAACCAAGTTTACACAATATCTTTCCATAAATCCAGCCCTACAATGGATAATAGATGGAAAACACCAACACAAGGAGCTCCATCCCTACTGGCTAGCTTTCATAATGCTAGAAGGTGTTATCTGTTCTACCAGAGGAAGAAAAAAAATCCCCAACCATCAGTTTCTCCTTTACATCTTTTTACTTATTACACTCACTAACTGCCACGAACTGAGTGTGATCTTGTGTCTGATGCATCCCTGCAACCTTGTTTATTTCCTCAGTTACTTAGCCATTTCCATTTACAGTACAGGAGTGGAGATTAAAGGTATCAAAACCTGCAGAGGAACCGGCCTGGGGGTGATTTTCTGGGAGCATAAGGGTACTTTCTTTACTTTCTCTATCCTCAAAGTTGTGAGGACCAGGACCAGGTGGAATTGTGTAAACAGTGGGTACGGGGTAAATGAGACGCCCTTCTCTCTTGGCCACCATCATCTCACAGGCTGCTGAGTGTGAGGTATGCACAGGTCAGGCGATGCCATTGTGCTTCACCCCCTCCCTATCTCCTTCCCCTGTGACATTTCCTCCTCTCCAAGGACCTTTTACTTTGTGTAATCCGCCCCAACCCCCTCCCCCCAATCAAAGAGCTTCCTTCTCTTTATTTTTCCTTGCTTTGCCAACTATTTCAACCCAGCTCTACTGTAATCAATTCAATTTGAAATTGCAGGCAGGTAGCCCGATCTTTCTTCTCCATGTTTGTGAAGCTTGGGTTGAAATCATGCAGTTTGGGGACCAGGAGCATAAGAAGAGAGACTGCTGGGAAGACGGCCATTTTCATCTTCAAAGGACACAGAGCTGTCTTAGTCCAAGTTGTTTTACTGTTGGAAGGGAATCAGTACCATAGTTTGGACAAACCCTGGCATTTTATTGCCAAAAAAGCATAAAATAAAAATGGAGTTAGATGTGAATAATTCAAGGTAATGTTTAAACACTGAAGATATTTCACCTTCTCTGCAATCAGAGATTCAAGCCTGTACAGAACTAGGGAGGAATCTGAAATGTTTATGTTACTAGAGTATAAAAAACATTGTCCAGTTGTTTATGTAATCTTTCACTGGGCTTGATTTTTAAAGCATGCTTAGATTTGAAGGAGCCTGGGAAAAAGAATCAGTTCCAGGCTATAGCTTGATGGCCCACCAGAAAGAAGATAGATTTAAGAAGCTTCCCAGCAGACAGATGTCTCTGTGCCTCCCTTTAGAGTGTATTCATCCACAAATCACTATCGTGAACTGGACTTCCAAGTGCTCCATTACATCTTTTAACATCAGCTCCCACAGAAATCACCGCTGAGACCTGGTTTCTGTTGAGGGCTGAATGTTTGGTTGTTGCGCCTACTCTCTCTCAGAGTCTCCATAAGTTGTCATCCAGTAAGTTCTCTTCTGAAAGATTTACATCTATTAAAGCAGAGAACTTTGTGAGAACATTTTTTTTCCCATCACATAGCATCCAGATGGGTTTGGGGTGGGGGAGCAGACAAGAGGTTATATACCAGGCTTTGCTGTATTTTCTGATATCCTGGTAGACATGAAATATAACATTATTTATATGAAAAATAAAATTGTTCTTGGTTTCTACTGCTCCCTCCTCACCCCTCAGGTTTAATCCATTCACTGTTCCCTCAAGTCAGTAAGTGATCACGTCATGCCAAGCGCTGTTCTCAAACTTGGGATGTAGCAGCAAGCAAAACAGACAACAGTCTCTGCCATGTGTAACTCTCATTCTCAGGAGGAACAGCAAACACTAAGCATGATGAGTAACCCGTGACCCGTGTAGCATGCTAGAAGGTTAAAATGATCAGTGTTACAGAAAAAGAAATGTGTGTCAGGCAACAGGCTTTGCCCTGTTATAATTTTAAGCTGGGTAGGGAGAGCAGGCTGTGTTTAAATGATATCTTTTGAATACAGATTTAGAAGTTTAGAGATTTGTTCATGCAGTGACCAGAGAGATAAGTATTCTGGGTAAAGAGAATGCCTATCATACCATCCACAGGGTGGAAATGTCCCTGGCGTGTTACAGGGAGCAGCAAGGAAGCCAATGAGACTGTGTGGCTAGATGGGTGCCAAGAGGGGTCAGGTTATGCACAGCCTTTGGTATACACTGGTTTTCCTCTGGGTAAAATCAGCAGCCACTTCTACCAGAAGAACAACATGACCGCCATTTTGAAGGATCAGTGGCTGCTGTTTGGAGAGAGTCCAGAGGGTAGAACTCATTTAGTGGCTGTGTGTGTAAGAGGTAATGGTGGGTTCTATCACAGTGGTAGTGGGTGGGGGTCCAGACGGTCAGATTTTGGATTTATTTTAAGCATAGAAACAACGGATTTAATGATATAACCAAAAGATAACCTAGGATGACTTTGGGAGTTTTCATCCAAACCACTGGACAGGTGGAGCTCAGCTAGGAATGGGCTGAAGAGAAAATCAAGAGTAACATTCGGGATGGGTTGAGGTTAGGATGCTGTTAAGAGTTTTTGTCCCTCCCTTTTTTTAAACCAAGCTTTTCTTTCCTACTTTACACCACCATTTTTTCCCAAGTTGGACTTGTCCTTGAACAGCTAGCTCAGCAATTCACTTTCCTGGACTCGGATCCCAGTCACTTGTATTTTCTACCTTTTTAAACGTACTAGCCTCCCTGCTTTCTGCCCCGCAGCTCTCCACACTTGAGAACCTCAGGCTTTGATTGGGAAAGCTGGTGACATATCATTAGGAAGGTGGTAATGACATACGTATTGTAAGTCACACCCATCATTTGTAACCGGGCAGCCTAGAGTTAATTACTCCATAATTAACTCATTTAACCTTTACAGTTTTCTCATGAATTGGCTATGGTTCTCATCTGCCTTTTACAAACACGGAAACTGAGGCATAGAAAGATTAAATAAACATCTAGTTCCTTTAAAATAGACCAATAATGGCAGAGCTAGGTTTAAATTTTTGACAGATTAACTCCAGGGGACTCATTTCTGAAGATGCTGGAGAATTTTCATTTTGAGACCTAGCTATTAGAGACTATGTTTTACATAGTGTAAGAATCTGCAAGAATGAATAACTTAGACTCAGGGGAAATAAGACAGAATTCAGAGCACAGCTACCATCTTAAGATCCATGGGCCTTGAACTGTGTTCTGCTCACAAACCTGAAAATCCGTGGAAGACCGTTCTTCTCTGATGACATTCCTTAGGACTCTATTTCTTCAAGTTGCCATCCATTCTTTTTGAACTCAATAGCAGCATAGTAGTTTTGAGGACTCTGCAAGCTGCCTTCCATGATGGTTGTATTAACTTGTATCCCAGCTGCACTCAACAAGGGCTTCTCTCCTTCCACATCCTCCCCAACATTTGTCGCCAGCTGCGATGACAGTCATTCTGATCGGGGCGAGGTGGTGTCTCAAGGAGTTGTAATTACATTTCCCTGATGTCTAGGGATGTCGAACACTTTTTAAAATAGTTGTTAGCCATTTGTGTTTCTTTTCTTTTTTCTTAAATTTCCTTGGTCTATTTGCTTACAAACAGTATCGTCTCCTTGATGTTTACTTCCTGCAATTCTTTGTAAATTCTAGATATTAGCCGCTATCCAAAGTATAGCTAGTGAAATGTTTTCTCCTGTTCTGTGGGCTGTGTGCCCTGCTGTCAGTTCTCTTTTGCTGTGCAGAAACTTTATATTTCATGTAGCTCCATGTGTTGATACTTGGGACTGCTTCCTGTGATGCTGGTATTCTATTCAGCCCTCCTGCAGTGTCTTAAGAAATATTCCCGGTGTTTTTCTCTAGCAGTTTCAGCATTTCAGGTTTTAATTCAAGGTCTTGAGTCTATTTCAGATTGATTTCTGTAGAAGATTAACGTTATGAAGTCAAGTTCACTCTTGGGCAGCCAGATACCCAGTTTTTCTGGCAGGCGGTTGTTCCCAGTGTATATTGTTGCCTCCTTTGTTAGAGGTGTAACTTGTTGTTGTGTTTCCACATCTGTTCAATTCTATTGGTCTACCTGTCTGTGTTTATGCCGGTACCAGGCGGTCTTCGTCACCACAGCTATGTAGTGTAATTTGAGGTTTGGTACTGTGATACCTCTAAGCAGCGTTCTTACTCCTCAGGGGTGCTTTACCTATGCATAGTCTTTTGTGGTTCCATATGAATTACAGAGATTCCTCAAAAAGGTTAAAGATTAAAAACAGAGCCACCAAGTGACCTAGCTAGTTCACACCTGAGCGTATATGCCCAGAGAACTCCATAACCTAACACAGAGATATTTGCACCTCCATGTGTTTATTGTTACTTCATTTGTCACCGACCTAGTTGTCCACCGACAGAAGATTGTATCACGTCAGTCTGGTACATATAGAACATGGAATACTTTTCAACTCTAAAGAGAAATTTAATCACAAAATTCACAAGAGAATAGGTTGATTTAGACACTGTGATATTAAATAAGGTAGCCCAATCTCAGGAAAAAGAAACTTCATGAATTCTAGTCATATATATATATGGATAAACATTTGTATGCATGGGTACAGTATACCATGAAGAAAGGAGAACAGTGAAGGGTCAGAGGAAAAAGGCAGAATGGCGGTAGTAGACGCAGGGGTCATGAAAGACTATAAAGATAATTATTCCTATAGTCTTTAACGCTGCTGAGGGATCTTCAGGGTTTTTGGTGGTGGATAAAGGTGTAAAAATGTAAAGTGTAAAATCCAATGTGAAGGTGGCTGTGGTGCCACACACCCTTAACCCCAGCACTCGGGAGGCAGAGGCAGGCCAATCTCTGTGAGTTTGAGGCCAGCCTGGTCTACAGAGTGAGTTCCAGGACAGCCAGGGGCCCCACAGTGAAATCCTGCCAAAGAAAAGAAAAGAGAAAAGAAAAGAATAAAAGAAAAAAGAAATCCAGTGTAGAGCCCCACAGCTTCAGAATGGATGACTTTATAAAAGCTCGTTGGGGTGTGAACACACTGAGTCTGGCTGGTTTCACCATGTATTATGTTTTATTGTTTTTGATTTTTTTTTTCCTCCAGGGTCTTTTACATCCATGGTTCTCAACCTGTAGGTCACAACCCCTTCTCAGGAGTTGCATATCAGATATCCTGTATATCAGATATTTACATTCATAGCAGCAGCCAAACTACAGTTATGGAACAACAACAAAAATCATTTCATGGTTGGGGTCATCACAAGATGAGGGACTGGATTAAAGGGTCCCAGCATTAGGAAGGCTGAGAACCACTGCTTTAATAAAGGTTTAATTATGAAAAAAAAAGAAATTATTAAGTACCCATTCTTTGCACAAAAGAGAAAAATTCATCTCCATTGCTCTGTGTATTTCCTTGCCTGTGGGATATGTCTTTGTTTGTTATACAGGCCGTGGAAACAATGTGAGAAGAATCATATATACTGTTTTAGAAAGATCCTCCAGGGTGCTAAGTCTTTCAGAGATGAGGTGTAAACTAAATGCTTCTTTGTTAAGAGTTACTTCTCAGAGTACTGGTAAGTGGTTGCCACCGAATCCTTCAGCAGAGCCCCTCCCTTTTCCAGAAGGACTTGCCAACACCCGTAAAGTGTTCACTGGGAGAATTAAAGTCATATAAAAATAATTGGTGTTTGCTTCCTTCGAGGCATACATTTAACCGCGCTGCTCCGCTCTGCTCCCTGGCTGCCTCCTCTGTTTAGTAACACTAGGTCAGCGGACTTCCTCTCTCAAGGTTCATCTGCTGGCCAGCTCAGTTTCCCATGAGAAAGCAAACTCACCAGTGTTTCACTCCTCCATCTTAATGCTGCCTCCATTTATTTTGTAGTATCTTGTGGGCTTACGTTTCCCCATCATAAGAACACTGCTGGTAAATAGAAAGTGACAAACGCACTTACACACCACAGACCACCACCCCCACCCCCACCATCACCACCACCACCACTACCACCATCACCATCACCACCACCATCGCCCTTTTAAAATTCCTGCTGTGATCTCAGAAAGAGTGGTTGTTTGACAGTAGCATATTAGTAATCTCCCTCTAAAAGGAGTGTGATTTATTTTGAATACTTTGTTGATAATTTTTCCACTGGCCACCAGGTCCGCTGCAAGCATTCCACCACTGGCCTACCTACCCCTCAACTTTTGCCTAAGTGGGTCTTAGAAAGTCACATTTAATCCACGCTGGCCTCGTGGCTTGCTATTTAATGTACAGCTGGCTAGAACGGAGATGACTGACATCAGCTGAAGCTAATGCTGAAAATAATGGCTGACATTTATTGGTGGGCTTAGGCTGTACTGAGCGCTGTGACAAATCCATCACAGTCCTTAATTTAGCCCTCATCTCTCAGAAAGGAAATGCTATATTTTCTGCATGAAAAAAGCTGCACGTAGTGGTTCATGCCTGCTATCCCAGCACTCAGGAAGCTGAGGCTGGAGGATCAAGAGTTCAAGGCCAGCCCAAGATACATATTAAAACCCTGAATCAAAGCACACATACATGCACATATAATACATATATGCATACCTGTATGTATTGTGTACATGTGTGCATCCATACACACAACATACATATGTACATTAGTTCATATACGTGTGCTGTGTGCATGCATACATGCATGCGTGCTTTCCTACACAAGGAAAGCAAGGCTGGGGCTCATGGCATAGCCACACTGGCCACCATGCCTCCTTTGAGAATGTCGCTTGCTCCAGTTGGTGGTCCAGCTTTCCTTCATGTGTATCCTTCGTTGTTCTACAAAGCCCATTGTTTAGCGAGCGTTCAGATCACTAAACAGTGCAGTTGCCTTGGCATGAGTCCTGGTTGTTTATTCTCTTTCCTCGTTGTGTGTGAAAGATGCAAGATTTCGTCTCTCTTCCCTTAAACAGATGGTAAGCCAGTGGCTCATTTGAACTCCTCATTTCATAGTCACCTCCTAGACGCTGCCATTATTAAAATAAATTCTGATTAAGATTATGGCTTTTATTTGGGTCATGAAAAGAACCTTAAGGTGGGAATGGTTGCTAGGGTCCCTTGCTGGAAGAGGAGCCGTGAGGAGCACAGCTCTTCCTGTGTGGTGTCCAGCCATGGCAGTGTTGTACTTCCAGATTTCAGAAATCACTATTGCAGGACTACCGGCTTCCTCTCTTCCTCAAGCACAGCCACGTTTTGCTTGTGTGTGTGTGTACTGTGAGAGAGTGCTGGTCTCCGAAGAGTGAGGTAGGAAAATATTTTAAATGGAAATGTCATGGCTATGCCTTTTTCCAGTTGGACCTAGAATTTCCTTCAGATTTGAAAATAAAATGGACATCACAACTGCTTTCTTTTTGAATGAGAAAACACTTCACTTATTAGTATAGACAGATGTAGTTAAAGGCAGAGTGAGTGCTCCACACATTGATCAGGTGACAAAGGGAGTCACAATGACCCTTTCTCAATGGCTGGGCAGTACTTCAGTGACCTATCTGGATGCTCTAATGGCCTCCCCAACATGTGTGAAAACATTGTGACTGGAGATGTTAACAAAATCGTGAGTAGCTTTTTCAAAGTTTCCATGTTTATGTTCTTACAGAGTGTGTTTCTCTCCAAGTGCTACAGGTTAAGAACTTAATGTGTTAGAAAAACAGATGTAATGCACACAAACGCGAGAGCTCTGGTTTCCTCGGACTGGCAGAACTCTGAGTCCCGAAGTGATGAGTTTACAGTACCTTCTCGCTCTATCAGAGTTGTGTGGATCTCTGCGTCTTTCCCCTGAATTGTTTCAGAACTGATCAACACTCTATATGACCAGTTGAGCATGCTCTTACATACAGCAGGGTGCCATAATGTAGCAGTACAGTGTAGAGATAATTTTGTCAACAATTAATTGGGGGAACTTGCTTTATGAAACCCTGTTTACAGACTGACATCTGGAGAAATTCTTAGCCTGGATCCCTTCCAATCTGTAGGATTTATGGACTGTGCTTGCTGTTTTTGTAAGTAAGGCTTCTTTTTTTTTCTTCTTTGTACACTCTGTTTACACAATCATCAATGGATGGAAATAACTGTGTCCTTGCAATTTCTTAATGCTTTCCACCAAGTAGGCCTGTATTCTAACCAGTGGTCCATCTACAACACTTGGGCGCCTAATGTTATTAAAGTTGTGGAATATCTTAATGCCAGGAGCACCAGACTCTCTGACTGGAGCCCATATACCCTGAGGGACTGAGTGTTCAGCCTTTATGGGGGTTTTAAAACTTGTTGAGACACATGCTAGACCTCTTAAAATACGGTAGGCTCCCTTTTATTCACTCGCTTGGTCTCCACTGTGAGGTGTGAAATGGAAATATTTTTAAGCATTGGGTACATGCATAGTCTTGAATGTGTTTTAAGTTCTCACTGTGTGGGGGGATCAAAGTTGGTTATTAAGCAACAGAATAGAGCTGCACACATTCCACAGGGCTTTATACAGGGCACACTCACCAGTGACCTTCACATGCCTCTCCATGGCTAATGATGATTTTCTCCATAGCTGGGCTATTTCCGATACAATCTGTGTGGTTTCTCCAATGACAGGAAGAAAGCAAAGTTGCAGAGTGAATTCACAGGGAACAGAGCGGTAAAATATGGCATTGAATTGGAGACCCAAGACTATACAGAAGGGCATTTCATTTCTGCTTTGCTGTATTTTAAAGCCATATAATGGCACCAAGTTAATGTTTCCACATTATGCACAGTAGCGGGCAATGTGAGAATGGAGGTGAGGGATTGGTGTACGTCCTCCAGTAACAGTATTGGTCTGGACGTGGTGGTACATGCCTGCAACCATAGCACCTAGAAGACTGAGGCAGGAGGATCAAGAGTTCAAGGCTAGCCTGGGCAGCATTGTGAGATCTTATCTCAAAAAAACAAAAAACAAAAAGCAAAAAAACCACAAAGGAGTAGGGACCATGCTATATAATAGTAACCTGAGTCCCCATGTGTGGTGGAAACGCTTGAAGGTGAAGGAGGATAGCTACACGCCCCAGGGCATGGTCTCTAAGACAAGCTTTGACAAGGTCTATGCCTATTATCCTTATTAAGGTACTCCTGAATGTGAGCCATGTGAAGGTTTTCTGGAAAGCAGCTTCAGTGAACACCTTTGAAAACCCAAATTCACAAGGTAGTGACTTCCCAAATTGGCCTGGGAACAGAACAAGAACATACATGCACATGCACCCATGCATGCATACATGTGTTCATGGGCCAAAACCATTCCAGTGATCAGAGTGTTACAGTCGTGGTGTGCTCTCAAGGCAGTGCTGAGTCCCAGTTAAGGACAGACTGGACCCACGGGTGTGCAGTGGGGCTGAAGGAACAGCATTGTAGGAGAATTAGTCAGGGCTCCTCTCACTTTCTCTCCAGAGCCTCCCCCTGCCCCATCCGTATCACACCCTTGTTACGCCCTTGTCTGTGTTTATCCACGGTTCTTTCTACTGGCCCACTATTCTGGTTTAAATCTTCAAACCCTCATAGATTTTATATGTTTTAATATTTTGTCACCTGCCCCTTCAGAAAGTCACCTCAATTGGCTTACGTAGAAGCATATACTGTGAAAAAATAAAATTCCTTGCTGATTTTCCTTCCCTCAGTTCCCTACCTGTCCTCCGTTCACCTCTTCCCCTTACTGCTCTGCCTCCCATTCTCCTATTTTTTTCTAAAATATTTCTAAATACTCAAAGCAAGCTACCCTTCAAACATAAAGCAGGATACATTCCTACATACTTTTCCCTCTGGCTAGAAAAAATATTTTTGTTTTGATTTAGCTAGTGAAATGATCAAGCAGAGAATTATCAGCAAAGCCTGTCTGAATACAACAGTTGCCTCATCCCGAGACCTGCAGCGGCCATGAAAACGTGCAGTTATGAGACCACGGAGCGGCGGGCATGGGAGCGGATGAGATGCAAGCTCAGTTACAGTCTCGTTTTTTCCTGACAAGTCCACAATTGTGTCATTTATTCTCTATATGCTCTTTTTCTTTGATTAAGTTAAAGTTAACTTCCCCCTTCCACTTCCAGGAAGTCCTTTGCAACTTCTGCTTGTCGTATCCAAGTGACAGAGCCACTCTGCCTGAGCTTGGGGTCCTCATCAAGAACAGTCATTGTTACTATAACCAAAAACGTTACACTACTGTTGTGGTTGATCTTATAATGAAGATGAGTCCCTAGGGGCTGACAGGGCAGGCAGAAACAACCACAGCTGCCATCCAGAATACACTGGACACAGGGATGGGTCACATCCTGAGCTGGAAGAGGTGGGTTAGATCTGGGTATTGCAAGATTTTGTTGTGCTTCCCATACCTGTGCACAACTGAAATGTTTTTACTTGAAATTTTCCATTTGATACCTTTGGATTGTGGTTGATCATATACAACTAAAGCAATTGAGTGTGAAACCATGGATGCGGTCACCACAGCGCATGAGCACGCAGGTATGAGCATGTAGAAAGAGGGGAGAGAAGATGGAGAGGGGAAAGGGAGGAAAGAGGATCAAGTTTTAAAGCGAATGCCCTCAGAGAGAGTCCCTGAGGGAAGCACTTCCTGTTTAAGAGCGTGGTTCTTGACATCACTGCCCCCATGAATTATAAAACTATGAAGTAAAGTTGGAATGTTAACATCAAAAAACAGACCCAAGCTTTCTTAATCAAAAGCAAAGTGTCCCTGGAATATATTTTCAAGGTTTCTTCTGTTTTAACTCTTCGTGGCAGTTCAGGCTGGGAGAACTGGACTTTGGTTGTCAGGTGAGAAAGGGGCCTGTGGCCACGTGGGATTCTTTGTAATTATCTGCCTGTTTGATTTTCTTAAACACATGAAGAAGAAAGAAGAAATGACTCTCCCCTCGCACTCTAATCCAGTCTTTAAATACACCCTAGGAAGAAGCTGGCACCCTCGGCTTGTCTGTATTGTTAATTAGAATGGACACATACAGGCAGATCCAGTCCTGAAAAAAGAGGCATCTCTTTGAAAACTCTGATGACCCTGACTATCCTCCTTGAGCTTCTTTCTTGGGGTCTCCTAAGTGAAGTTGCTAGAACTTAAAACCAAAGTTCTTTGACTCCACAAATGTATGCTGAGAAAATTAATTAAAAAAAAAAATAGTACAGCCAAAGAAAGTTCCGTGTGCTGAAGAAGGTGCTGAGGGTGCCTGGCCTGGGGGGAGCCTGGTCTGGGGGAGCCTGGTCTGGGGGTGCCTGGTCTGGGGGAGCCTGGCCTGGGGGTGTCTGGTCTGGGGGTGCCTGGCCTGGAGGTGCCTGGTCTGGGGGTGCCTGGCCTAGGGGGGGAGCCTGGCCTGGGGGTGCCTGGCCTGGGGGAGCCTGGCCTGGGGGTGCCGGGTCTGGGGGTGCATGGTCTGGGGGTGCCTGGTCTGGAGGTGCCTGGTCTGGGGGTGCCTGGTCTGGGGGAGCCTGGCCTGGGGGGGAGCCTGGCCTGGGGGAGCCTGGTCTGGGGGTGCCTGGCCTGGGGGGGAGCCTGGCCTGGGGGTGCCTGGCCTGGGGGAGCCTGGTCTGGGGGTGCCTGGTCTGGGAGTGCCTCCTGGTCTGGAGGTGCCTGGTCTGGGGGAGCCTGGCCTGGGGGGAGCCTGGCCTGGGGGTACCTGGCCTGGGGGTACCTGGCCTGGGGGAGCCTGGCCTGGGGGAACCTGGCCTGGGGGAGCTGCCAGTCTTCTGTGATCAGTGCCTGTCCCAGGTCATGCTGAGTCCACTCCATGATACAGACCTTCATACTGCACCTCCTGCCCTGGGCTTTGCCTTCTTCCCCTCTGTGGCCTTTCCCTTCACTACCTATTCGGTTCACCTTTGAAAGCAGATGAAACAACCAGAGGCCATATTAATATAGCAAGTTTATGAAAGAACTCACCCTTAGTATTTCCACAGTCTCAGCCTGAGGAAAACACCAGACAAACGCCAGTAGAAAGGCAGATAGGCTGGAGGTAGAGTCAAGTGTTCGAAGTGGGTGGATAATGGAGGGTGACAGACAGTAGGCTGAGTGTGAGTGCAATGGAGAAGCCAGTTGCCTGGATTATCACGCACCAGTATAGCTGATCCATAGACCTCAAAACCAACAAGGCCATCAAAACGGGAAAGCCTGGGAAGCTGTCACAGCTAAGCAGAGCCAAGAGGACAAAACCACCAATGTCACTGGTATTTTGGAAAATATCCAGAAGCCGAAAATGGACATTATATAGAAGTGAAGGAAATCTTAATAAAGCACGGACTTTTGTCAATGGGAACACACAAGCACTAGCTCATTACCATAAAACCACACCACACTGATTAGAGACTCGGGGGAGCTTACAAAGGGTGTATGGGAGCTCCGACACCTATTGAATCTATATAGCTAGAACAATTGCAGAAAGCGAAGTCTTTTAAGAGAGAAGTTTGTGGCTGTATATACAACAGCCTGGTTGTACAGTAGAGCAATGTTGCTTTGAAACGACAGTGGTAACGGTATGTTGGTGGGAATGCTCCAAGGTAAGGCCTCTAGCTGGGTAATAAATGCCTGTTGGTAGCAAGCCTGGGAATTACGATGTGCTGAGCACCATTCTACTAGCCTTTTAGGTCAAGAATGGCAAACTATTGCCTGTGGGCCAAACCTGGGCCACCACCTACCTTAGTAAATAAATCTTTGTTGGAGCATAGCCAGCACATGTTCACGTGTATGCATGGAGCTTGGCTCCTTTGTCACACAGTGGCAGTAGAGATCAGAAGGTCTGTAGAGCCCACACAGTAGTTACCATCTGGTCAAGCTCCTGGTTTAGGCTGAATCCAAAGTGAAACATGAGGCAGGCTAGTGGGCCGCTGGGATTCTCATGGGGTACCATCAGATGTTAGGAGGAGATGGAGTAGGCAGGTTAGGGAGAGGTGGCAGATAGGGCTTGAGTTGGGAGAGCTGCCCGGCATGCGAACGAACGTTTGCAGAGACTGAGCAGTGTCTTAGCTACAGGCTTCCTCAGTCTCTGTGAGAGCTGCCTTTCTAGCCCCTCCTATCTTGGCTCTTAGTTCTGTTATTTTGCTGCTCTAGCTGACCTGAAAATAAATCACCAGAAATAAATACAGTATGGCTGTGCTACTGTTTCACACTACCAAGCTCTATATTTGCTGATTTCATATTTGTTGCTTAAAATTGGCCTTGATGGTGATCATATTGCCTGCTATCAGTAAGTATCTCTGTTTATAAATACTGAAGAACACAGATACATGTACATACACACATGCACACTCACACATAATTGGTCTTGATGATGATTACACTGTCTATTATCAGTAAGTATCTCTGTTTATAAATACTGAAGAACACAGACACATGTACTCATACACATAACACATACACGTACACAAGCACACACAGGCACAAACACACAATTGTCCTTGATGAAGACTCTATGTCATTAATGTGGGCAGTCAGTGGACTCTGTGCCTGCTGGCCCCACCCATGCCAGCTGCCACAGTCACTATGACACTGCTCACCTTGCTGTCTGGTTTCGGTTTTCAGTATTCTGGATGGCAGCCATGTTTGTTTCTGCCTGACCTTCTATCATAACCTCTAACCACTGTCAACTGTGTGACATCACCCTGCAGAGAAAGTCTGAGATCTTTTTTTTCTGTCCCCACCCCACCCCCCGCAGTGCAATTCTCGTGTTGACAGCATGTGCTCCTCTCGGTAAGAAGGAAGTCTGTCCATTTTATAATTCCCCTTTGAATATGGAAATAGGTTTGAGATTCACTTGGAATTCCAGCAAGAATCCCAGTGTTCTTTCCAAATACTGGGTTGAGAATTTTTGCTAGAATCACCTACTTAATTTTCTGGGCAGAAGAGTGTTTCTATGTGTGTGTGTGTGTGTGTGTGTGTGTGTGTGTGTTCAAGAATTACCAGTTTACAAAAGCACAAGTGATCATATGCAGAATCAACAGCACAGCTGAGAATGATGTGGTTCTTTTTAGAGTCTTATTTTTCTAAGGACATGGATGTAATTTCTAACATACAAACCTTTTAAAAAAAAATTCCTTTACTCTGGTTGCTTACAACTCATAATGCATGTGTCATTTTTGAAATTTATTATATTTAAGTTTCCAGACTGGAAATTCTTCAAAGCAATGTAGCTTAGTTGTAATAGAACTCTGTGATGTGACGGCTATGTAAAACATTCTCTCCTGAAAATGTGTCCAGAGTTCCGCCTTCAAGTACCAGAGTTCCTCAGTGAGAGCCCATCTTGTTAAAGATCTCAGTAGAAAGTAGAAGTGGATCTCCCATTGCTATGGAAGGCACAGTGGAGGCAACCTTTGGATGCCTGCATTGGTGCGGCAGAGATTTTCTGAATGCTGTGGTAACTTGGAAGTAGAATGTGTGTGAAGAGGGTGAAGTGGGAGAAGCCCATGCTATTGCCAAAAAGAGTCTAAGATAGCTAAGATTCTGGTATGTTCTAGCATTCTGTTGTTAGTATCCCAGTTCTATGCATCCTGTTAGTTACAGTCCGCCATGTCTTGTAGACGGCACTGCTTACAGTGTGGCCAGACACTAGCATCGGGTTGCAGACTTTCTGTTGCCCAAAACTGAGGAAAAAAAATGTTGAACACGTGTAACAGTTGAAAGGGGACTTTGCAAACGTTGACTCTAATTCTTAAAAATAAGAGCTGGCATTATTTTTCCTTTCATTTTCTAGTAATTCTTTTAACACGTTTTAAATTACATTTTTGAAAAAGTGTTGGCTTAAGCCAGGAGTGGTGCCTTAATTCCAGAACTTGAGAGACAGAGATAGAGGGAGGCAAATCTTTGAGTTTAAGGCTAGCCTGGTCTACAAAGCAAATTCCAGGACAGCAAGGACTACATAGAGAAACTGTCTCAAAAAAAATTAACAAAACAAAACAAAAAACATCTTTAAAAGTATTGGTTTAGATAGGAAACTTGAAAAGTAAGTCTTTCTGAGAAATGCTGATGGCAGTCGACAGTTGAGCTTCTGGCTGTATAGATTTTTCTGTCTGACCTTTGGCAAATGACCATAATCTCTCAATTTCACTTCATAAATTAAGATTCTCTAACAAGGTTGACAGCCCACTGCAATGTCAAAGCAGGATGCAAGAAATGCCAGTTTCTTAAATAGCACGATTTAGGAATTCTGTCTTGTTGTTATTGCCTACCTGTCCATCCATCCACATCAGAGGCATATAAACAGGGCTCAAAAATAAGGGCACAGAGGCTGCCCCAGCGCACAGCACAGTCCAATTTCAGGACTCTATGGTGGAGGCTGGCACTCCTGTTGCTCAGTCTATGAATTGGAACTTAGCTTTGGGCTGTTGCTGCTTCTGGACCAGTCACAACTGCATCTTTTCCTTCGGATCTTTGCCCCACCTTTGCCCTGAGTGTAGCTCTCAGACCCATCATCTCGTTGAGCCTGGGTATGAAAAAACCAAAGCCAAAAAGGAATATGCAGATGACATATGCTGGGGATCCATCCTGATAAGCCTGTTGAAACTAAAAATGTCATAAATTGATAGATATTAAAGCTACTTAACCTCCCGAGACTCAGAGCTCAGCAACACAGTGCACTATCTTTGACATTTTCTCTTGGGATAGGATAGTTGACTGGGATCTGAAGCTTGCTGCTACCACTGGGCATCAAGACAGGAAGATGCTGTATATCCCCAATCTGGACAGAGAACAAAACTCGGAATTCTAAGTAGGACTGGCAAGATGGCTCAGCAAGTAAAGGCCCTTGTGGCCAAACCTGACAACATGGATTCAACCCTTGACACTCACATGTTGGCCGGAGAAGACCAGCTCATGTGATTTGCCCTCTGACCTCCACATATTGCTCTTCTTGGCACACACACTGCACCCCACCCCACACATAAAATAAATAGGTTTGTAACTGAAAATCTATATAAAGCTTCTGCTGAATACTCAATGATTTTGTACCATCATAAGTTGATGTCTTTATTTCTAAGTTCCTTCTGGTTCAACCCCATTCCAAATTTCCTTGACTCAAGAAGGTAAAACAATGGCCTGGGGGTTGGGGGTGGGATAGAGAAAATATCCTGAGGAAACTTAGAAGAGATGATGAGAGAATCATCAGAAAAGGGCAAATTACTACTGATGTAGTCAACATCAGTGATGTGCCCAGGAGCTCTGTTCAGATGGGCTGTTTGATGATAGAGTGAATTAGCATATCGAGTTGTACAGCACACAGTAGGTCCACAGGACTGGGAGCTCCTACCCTCCTGGAGTTCCTTGCCTGGCCTTGGGTCAGGATCCCCAATTCCTGCTGAACCTGCCAGTTTGTTGGCTCCTGTCACACAAGCTGTTTGTGTCTAGATGATTCCAGCCAGCTGTAGTTTTTGTTTTTTGTTTTGTTTTGTTTTGTTTGTTTGTTTTCCTTTCTCTTTATGTCTCTAAGACAATGGCATGTCAGTTGGTGTCTGTGGGATCCAGGCTTCACTTCCATGATGAGCTTCAGAGGGTCTGTTAGTTTGAAAGCTTTCTGTCTTATTTTTCTCTCTTTATTGCTTACATTTAATATCTTAGCATACACACACACACACACACACACACACACACACACAGAATCTCCTAGCAAAATTATCACCAGATAAACTCATCTTTTGCAGCATTAGGTTTGAATTTAGTTTGGGATTTGCTCTTGGGATTCTGAATTTTTAACCAGATCCTATGTGTTCCTTTTGGAAAGATGGCCTCACTTAGCCTAGTGAGACCAGGAGGGGGTCTGACTTTCTGTGTTTGCCTTCACTGGCCTATTAGCTTCACTGAGCCTGCTGTTTTCCGTTTGCAAGATATCTGGTCTGCAGAATCAGCCACCGCACGTGGAATCCTTATCACTATAGATGTTTCCATGCCCCAGCAGCTGGGTCTCCATCTTGACCTCTGCATGCCCACCTCCCTTAACTGTGGATGAGCAATTGCATACCAGGGTGATTACTGTCCCCTTTAGCAGCTGGGCATGGAGACCCTTATTCTTACAGATGAGTGGCCATTCTGACTTCAGAGTTCCATTTTGAAGACTTGATTTTGATTACTAATTCCAGTATCAGTTAGTTTTACAGTAAAGTAGGGCCCAAGGCAAGGAGGGATTCAGGACTTGGTTGGACAGTCTGGCTACATGGAGGTACAAATGACCTGTGTTGTTAGAACAAGTGCTTGGCCAGCCCCTGCAGTGTGTCTGGTCAGAAAATTGGAAGTTCTAAGGGATCAAGAGGAACTTCATATGGTCACTGCCCGTTTCAGCATCAGGAAGGCAGAGCATTGGGCACAGAAGAGGTGATGTTGGTGGTTGTTTATCTGTAGCCATTGATTTTCCCTTTTGTGCCTATGTGACAAAGAGCCAGGGTACTTAAGTCCTCAACTATAGCCTTGTCTCATAGTGAGTGAGCCAAGGTGGGCAGTAACTCATCCATGGAAACTTGCCTCTCTCATGCGCACAACAGATGTGGTGCAGTTCCCACCACATTCCTGCAGTCTGCTTGTTTGTGAAGGTAGCCACATGAGTATCACTCCTGGTCCCTCTTTCTTCTGACCTTGTCTGTCCTGGAGAAGTCACTGATTTGTGAGTCTACAGTGAAGACTGGACTTTGCATCTCTCTGTGGGGACAGTGGCCCTTCAATGAGGAGTAAGTGTAACTGGCATGCATGCTCTTCTCTGACACTGGTCTTACTAGTACCCCAAGCCCTGCTCAGTATTGTCACTTGCTTTGCCTTTTCCACGTCAGTTAAAGGGAGTGAACAAGGAAAAAGGGCTATCCCATAGGCTTCTTCAAAAGGCCAACCAGTGAAGACACATGTGACCTTGGCAATTTACTAAATCTCAAGAGACCTACGTTTTCCCATCTTTGAAGTGAGAATAATATCTACTTCTGGTATGATGTACAGGGATTAACAGATAAGGCATAGAAAGTGCATAATAATGATGGTTTGTTATTACTTAGCTTTGGAAAGAGACTAAAAATGAGCCTAATTCTCCTCACAGGTGGGGCCCTGCTATTTGCAGACAGAACCAGGCCAGTTCAGCCCCACCCACTGACGGGAAATCCCAGGGTTCCCAGAGAACCTCTCCTTTTATGAGCTTGGAAACTCCTTTCTCTCCTGTTTCCCTCACTTATTTATTTCTCAGTGAGGATGCAGGGGTATGGGTGGTGAGGTGCCTTTTCCATCAGAGCTGGATTTCGCCTCTACTCTCTCTTCTAAAGTGACGTGAAGGCAGCTGTTCATGCTGTCTTCTCAAAATGTCATGAGCTTCATAAAACTTTTCACACATAAAACCAAAGTTAAGCATCGAGGCTTTGGACTCAGTGTGTGAAAGGACTCAAAATCACACTTCATTAAGGAGAAGAAAGGCTTCGGAAAAAATATGTACAGTAAACACTCGCTAGTCCACTTCCAGGAAGCAGTAGCGAAATGGACCATGTTGCTGATGGTGTCGGGAAACTCACACATGATTTTGAGTTTCCCGTATCAGATTTTGATGGATACGGTGAAGTGGTGTATACCCAGGCATTGGAAAACAGCTCATCCCCAAATCACTTTCATATTGAAATGTCCCACCAGGCGTTTCATGGCTCTTCTGTTGCATGATGAAGTAGGGGGAGGGGTGTGTTCTAGAAGGTGTTGGACTCTGGGAGAGAATGAGGTCCAGAGAAGCCCCACTAGGGGTGTGGCTAAAGAACCCGAATTGCCTTCCTCCGCACAGGAGGGGGTGCTCTTTCTCTTCTGGCGTGTACTCTCTGTATCTCATTGTTTCCGATAGTTTGCCCTTGATGATCGCTGTCACATCATATATTGTCCTTGTGCAGTGTACTTCCAAGCCGTGGCCACTGTATGGGAAGGCAGTTTTCCTTAGCGATTACTTAAAATAGTGTTTGCATTTTTCATTTAGGTGGCTGTACTCCGATCCCAGAGTCAGACCTAGAGGAAAGGTCGATAGACAACTCCACAGAGCTGTTTACCAACCACAAGCACCTCATTGCCGAGCCCCCTGTGCCTGGTAAGGGGATATCAGAAACAGTACACTGGTCCATTTCTGCAGTGCTAGAGAGCATTTTGCAAAATGACTTGTTTTCTAACATCTAGGTCTTGGTATGGGCGTCTGGGCCGTTTCTCCATTTCTGTCAATACTCAAGCCTGTTTCTTCTTCCTCTTTCTGTTTCCCCTTCCCAGAAGCTTCAGCCCTCCAAGGAGTTTTGGAATAGTCTGGAGTAACGCTAATGAGTTGGGAGGAAGATGCTCTTTCTGAGGCTGACCCTGTGTGGACACTGTACTCCCATCTCGGTGCTGTGCCAAGCTCATCCCTGGAGGCGACTTTGTGAAGATGGGGTCAGGGCTGTTGGTTGCTAGGAAGGCTTGGGATGTCACAGACAGGTCAGCTGAAAGACAAGATTTGTCTTTTCTTCCCAGGAAAACAGTTGCTGCCTTTAGTCATGTGAACTTTTAGTTAGGATTTAGCAAGGTGACAAAGTTTGGGGACAGACTTTATAATACAGGGATCCCAATGTAAAATAATTGCATAGCCCATTTTTTCACAGGATTCTTATGTAGTAACTGTATCAAGTTTAATAAAGCATCGTATTGTCAAACAGGAACTTGGACTGAATTTATAACAAGGGTTGTGCATACGATTTCTCTATTTTTTAAGAGAAACTGATGTTTGCTCCTCCACCGTAAAACTTGGATGTGGTGATTAGTAAGGAAGAGAAGCACTCAGAACTGTCATTACATCTGCTCTATTGAGCTGACGTAGAAGAGGGTGATGCCCTAGTGGGGATGAACACACTAAGAGTATGGAAGGAAGGAAGCTGATCCGTGCGCATCCTCCTTCAATCACCCCCATGAGCGATGCCTTTTATACATCCAGGTAATAAAGGGATTTTTTTTTACACTTTATTATTATTGAAATAGATGTCTTATATATAAGGAATTATAAGTAAGGAGCCCCAGAGGCTTTCCCTACTTTAGGTTTTGCCTAAGTTTACTTAGATGTGCCTTTGTTAGTTTTGGAACACCTCATGTGGCGGTTTGAATACACCTGGCCCAGAGAGTGGCACTATTAGGAGGTGTGATCTTGTTGGAGTAGGTTTGTCACTGTGGGTGTGGGCTTTAAACCCCTCGTCCTAGCTGCCTGGAAGCCAGTCTTCTCCTAATGGCCTTCAGATGAAGATGGAGAACTCTTAGCTCCTCTCATGCCATGCTTGAACGGATACTGCCATGTTCCTGCCTTTATGATAATGGACTGAACCACTGAACCTGAAGGCCAGCCACAATTAAATGTTGTCCTTATTAGAGTTGCCTTGGTCATGGTATCTGTTCACAGCAGTAAATCCCTAACTAAAACATATCACAATCAAATCTTTTAGAAGAAAGTGAATTACAATTTGTTTTTTTTTCTTAATATGTGAAGCATCAAGAAATGCAAATGATGCTTTATTTGTTATTTATAGTGTCCTTTTGTAGGAGACACAACAGAAAATGAAACAACCTTAGTTGTCTAGCACAGGAGGGGGCAGCTTCTGGGCAGTGGTTAAGTTTCATCTAGAATAGGGACTGGAACAGAGATGGTGTGATCTCCAGTATGTCACAGCACTCTGGTCAACTGGAACACCTTTCTGGAAAGCTCAAAAAAGAACATGTGTGAGTGGGAGGGTGTGTGTCTGTGTGTGTGTGGGTGTGTGTGGGTGTGTGTGGATGGGCTCGTGTGCGTGTTTTGAATCTTCTGTTCTCTCTTATTCTCTTCTGTCTTTTCAGATATGTCACATAAACCAAGCTGGCTATAAACTCACAATCCTCTTGCCTCTATCTCCTGAGCACTGGGGTCACCACTCCAAGCCTTGGAAATATGTCCCAGGGTTGCACCATTTTTGACATTTGTTCCCATTGCTGTCTCTGTACCATGAGTGTGACTGTGCACTCATTCTTTCTTGTCCAGTCTTTGTCTTTCCCATCATACTTGTCTCCTGTCTTTTTGTTTGTTGTGAAAATGTATGCACACACATGGGCATATGTGAGTATGCATGCCTGTGTACCCGTGTGCAGAGCCTGATGTCCTCCTCTGTTGCTGTCTGCCTTTGAAGCTGGGTTTCATTTTCTTGGGTAGATTAGAAAAGCAAACCCCAATGATTCTACTGTCTCTGCCCATCTTAGAGCTGGGGTTCAGTAACCATATGTGGGGACACCTGAGGTCTGAACTGCAGTCCTCGTGACTGTGGAGGAAGGACTAACTGATGAGCTGTCTCTTCAACCCCTACTTATGTCTTTCTAATTAGCATCCCTTAGCTCACTGTCTCTCTTTTGACTTTGTCCATTCTGGACTCACTGTTCTCTGCCTTCACTCACCTCTACTTCCCAAAGCCTACGTCCATGGGTATGTTTGGAAGGGGACAGGACCTGTTTTTGGTTTGTTTTGGATTTGGATTTGTGAGACAGGCTTTTAACTTTGTAACCTAAGCCGGTCTCGAACTCACTCCAGTCTGATTTCAAAACTCTTTATCCTCCTGCCTCTATAACCTAAATGTCGGGATTACAGGCGTGTACCACCACACACAGCTTGGAGCCTGTAGTTTGATATGTGGCCATTTTTTTTCTTCATCAGATTCTTATCCCATTGTTGGGGGAGGAGCTGATAACTGAAATCTGGTTCCCTAATTATTTCTTGATCAAGTCAATAAAGACAGCAGAAGCTAATAACCAGGCAAAGATTAAGAGGTGGTATTTTCTAGGTCCCAGGAGGAAGAGGAGAGATAGAGAAAGGGCTTTCAGCCAGGCTTTAGAGAGAGGAGGAAGAACCATGTAAGTTCTGGGGTCAACTAGAACTGGTGGTGGCCTACACCACCAGAAGAATTCTGATTTGGGAGAGCCAATGAGTTTAGGACAACAGATTCAGCACCCAGTGGTTGTGTTATCTGGCTGGTTTTAAAATATTAAGGCTGTCTGGTGTTTGCCATCCACAGTGACTCAGATAGGCACCACGGGGGTGGTTGGTTGGTATAGAGCAAACCAGCTGGCCACTAGTGGAGCTATGTCGGGAGTAGGACCAGTGGTAGCATGTTCTCGGATGTGAGCTGAGAGCTCAGTCTCTGAGATGATAGCATGGAGTTCTAAAAACAACACTCGACATCCATTGTTTTCCTTTTTAATGAAGTTTATTAATTATTTGAGAATCCCATGCAGTACATTTTAATCCTATCCACTCCCCCACTGCATCCCCAACTCTGACCAAATCCACCCCCCTCTCCTTACATCTTCAGCTTTGCATTTCCCCCCACCTTTTAAAAATAGCCAGTCCAGTCCAAAGTTTGCTGGTCATATACTCCTGAGGGTAGGGCCATCTACGAAGATCATGGTTGATCTATCAGTGGCCACACCTTTAAGAAAACTGACTCTCTGTCCTTGAGAAGCCATCAACTATCAGTAGCTCCTTAGTTAGGGGTGTGGGCTTGGGAACCCTTTACTTCTCCAGACTAGAATGCTCACTGGCCTGCTCTTGTGCAAGTCCTGTGCAGGCAACCATGACTGCTGTAAGGTTATGAGAGTAATGCTCCTGTCATGCCCATAAGATTCTCTTTCTGGTTCTCCATGTCCCCTGGCTTTTGTAATCTTCCTCCTTCTCTGTGCTGCTCCCTGAGTCCTAGGGATAGCATCATATAGACGTCCCATTAGTGGCTGAGTGCTCTGCTGATATTTACTGTTTGCACTTTGGCCAATTGTGAGTTTCTACATTAATCACCATCTACTGCACAAAGTTCTCTAAAATCTGAATTAATCTATGGGTAGTAGAAATGGATTCAGAGGGCAGTTTAATGCTATGTTCATTTAGCAGAATAATAGTAATCTGTTCAACCATGGGAACTATAAACTCCAATCCATGGGTTCTTAGCCAGATTTACAGTACTAGGCATGTGTTCCCTCCTATGAAGAGAGTCTTAAATTCAATCAGAAAACAATAGTTTTCCCCATGGTCATTATTGTAGCTCATGGGATACACAGCTGGGGAGCACTGTTGATCCTGATTTTGGTTCCCATTTCTAACTCATTGGTTTCTGCCTTGTTCACTGTTCCTCTCCATCTACTGCTTTGGGGTCTATTTGTTTTTGTTTTCCCTTTGAGTTCATCACCGGATGGCTTCTTTAAGATCCTTCTGGTTTTTAAAATACGAACACTTAGCACTATAAAGTTCATTCTTGGGACTTCCTTCCTTGTTATCCCACAGGGCTGGACATGTGTATTTCACTAGCACTTAATTCAAGGGTATTTGTATTTCCTTCCTTCCTTCATCATTAGAGAGTGCACTGTTTAATGTCCATGAGTTTGGATAGCTTCTTTTTCCTGTTGATTTCTCGTTTTATTCCATTGTGGTTGGTTGGAATGCAGGTAGTGTTTATAAATGTTCCTATTTTGGTTGAGACTTGCTTTGTGTCCTGATATGTAGTCTATCTTGTTTGTGTGGGGTCCTGAGAAGACTGTGTGTCTTTTGGTGTTTGGGTTTTTTAGATGTCTTTAAAGGTTCATTGTTTTTAATTCCAGTGTTTATCCAATTGTTTTTGTGCAGGTGATCTGTCTAATGGTAATAATTGTATATTGAGGTTATCCATTACTGCTCTGTTGGATGTTAATCTGTGATTTTAAATCTAGTAGTCTTTATTTTATAAACTTGGATGGGCCAATATTTGATACATATATATTTTCTTGTTGGGGTGACCCCTTGATCAGTATTTAATAGCCTTCTTTATCTCATTTGATAAGAATTGATTTGAAGTATATTTTATAAGATATTAGGATAGCAATACCTGCTTATCTCCTGATTCTGTTTGTTTGGAATACATTTTTTCTACCCTTATACCCCAAGGTAGTATTTAGGCTTGGGCTTGGGTAGTGTGGTGTGTTTCTTGGAGGCAGCAACAGGAAGGGCTCTGTTTTCTAACCCAGTCTGCTATTCTGTATGTAGGGAAATTGAGACAATTGATATTTGGAGTTATTATTGAAAGGTAAGTATCACTGTCTATCATCATTCTTTTGAGTTTGTGGTATTTGGGAATTTCTTAGTCCTCTTTTGTTTAATGAGTATCATAGTATCTTTTAGTTTTTCTACAGCAGTCCTTTGGTGTGTTTATCTTTCTCTTCAGACTGAATGGTCCCTTTCCAGTATCCACTGTAGGACTAGCGTGAGGGCATGGATTCTCTTAGCCTACTTTTGTCATGGAAAGTTTTTTTTTTCTTTCAATTATGACAGATAGTCTTGCCAGGAATATTAGACAGGGTAAGAGTTTGTGCTCTTTGAGAGTGAACGATTTGAGTCCAAGTCCTTCTTGCTTTCATGACATGGATTGAAAAGTCAGTAGTTACCATGATGTGTCTGGCTTTATATGTGAGTTGGCCCTTTGCTTTTGCAACTTTTGATATATCTTCTTTGTTCTTTTTTGTTCTGTACATTTAGTGCTTTGCCTATAATATCTTGGTGGGGTATTTTATTCCGGTCCTGTCTGTTTTGGTGTATTCTGTGTGCCTTTTGTATCTGGGCTTCCCTATACTTGGGAAATTTTCTTCCATGATTTTATTAAAGATGTTTTCTGTATCTTTTGCATGAAACACTTGTCCTACTACTATACTAGAATACAATACATAGCTTTTGTCTTTTCATGGAGTTCCAGGGTTATTGTTCCTCCTCCTCCTCCTCCTCCTCCTCCTCCTCCTCCTCTTCCTCCTCTTCCTCCTCTTCTTCCTCTTCTTCTTCTTCTTCTTCTTCTTCTTCTTCTTCTTCTTCTTCTTCTTCTTCTTCTTCTTCTTCTTCTTCTTCTTCTTCTTCTTCTTCTTCTTCTTCTTCTTCTTTTGAGACAGGGTTTCTCTGTGTATCTCTGGCTGTCCTGGAACTCACTCTGTAGACCAGGCTGGCCTCGAACTCAGAAATCCACCTGCCTCTGCCTCCCCAGAGCTGGGATTAAAGGCATACTCCACTACTGCCCGGCTCCAGGGTTCTTGAATGTTCCATTTATACCTTGTCTTAGTCAGGGTTTATATTCATGTACAAACATCATGACCAAGAAGCAAGTTGGGGAGGAAAGGGTTTATTCAGCTTACACTTCCACAGTGCTGTTTATTACTAAGGGAAGTCAGGACTGGAACTCAAGCAGGTCAGGAAGCAGGAGCTAATACAGAGGCCATGGAGGGATGTTCCTTACTGGCTTGCTTGCTTCTCCTGGCTTGCTCAGCTGTCTTTCTTATAGAACCCAAGATTACCAGCCCACAAGGGGCCCTCCCCCTTGAGCACTAATTGAGAAAATGCCTTACACCTGGATCTCATGAAGGCATTTTCTTAAGTGAAACTCCTTTCTCTGTGATAACTCCAGCTTGTGTCAAGTTGACACAAAACCAGCCAGTACAATTGACCCCTTGTCAACTTGACACACATACATCACTATTAAGCTTCAACCCTTACTTTCATATTCATCCCCAAGATCTAAATAACTTTAAAAGTCCCATAGTCTTTGCAAATTCTTACATATCGAAATTTCAATCCCTTTAAAAATATCCAATCTCTTAGAATTCAAAATCTTTTTACCATTAGAAGTTTCTTAACTGTGGGCTCCACTAAAATACCTTCTTCCTTCAGGAGGGAAAATATATCAGGGCACAGTCACAATCAAAAGCAAAACCAAACTCCAGCCATCCAATGTCTAGGATCCACTCACTGTCTTCTGGATTCCTCCAAGGGCTTGAGTCACTTCTCCAGCTCTGCTCTTTGTAGCATATACCTTGTCTTCTAGGCTCCAGATACCTGTACTCTACTGCTGCTGCTGTTCTTGGTGGTCATCTCATGGTACTGGTATCTCCAAAACATTGCTGTCTCCACTGTAACTAGGCTTTACCATGGTACCAAGCCTCACCTCCTTTGCAAGACCCCTTCAGTCCTGGGCTGTCAATTGCAACTGAGGCTGCATCTTCACCAATGGCTTTCTGTGGCCTCTCACAGTGCCCAGGCCTCAGCTGCTCTTCATGACTCCTTCATGCTTTCAAAACCAGTACCACCTGGGTTACTCTTACACATTACCAAGTCTAGCCACTGCATAAGGTACAACCCTGGCTATTTCTGGAATGCAGCCTCTGTGTTTTCAGAAAACACTTCTCAGAAGATTTCTCCTCAATGATGCTGGTCTCTTCCCAATCACCGCCAATTTCCCAGCTCCAGCTAACCAGCATCAATAGTCCCAGTAATGCAATGGTTTTGCTTTAGTAGTTCTGGTATCTTGTTAATCACAGCTGATTTCTTCAGTCCCAGCTAACCAAAACCACAGAATCTTAAATCAAACTAGCAATGGCCCTGATAAGAGTCTTTAATCTTCCCTCTGAAATTCACAAGCCAGGCCTCCATCTTCTGCACTGTTCTCAACATTATCTCCCATGCTCCTACAGAACACCCCACAGAGCTATTAAAGCCGAATGGATCTTCTAGCCCAAAGTTCCAAAGTCCTTCCACAGTCCTCCCCAAAACATGGTCAGGTTGTCACAGGAATACCCCACTCCTGGTACCAATTTGTCTTAGTCAGGGTTTCTATTCCTGCAAATATCATGACCAAGAAGCAAGTTGGGGAGGAAAGGGTTTATTCAGCTTACACTTCTACAGTACTGTTCATCACTAAGGGAAGTCAGGACTAGAACTCAAGCAGGTCAGGAAGCAGGAGCTGATACAGAGGCCATGGAGGGATGTTCCTTACTGGCTTGCTTGCTTCTCCTGGCTTGCTCAGCTGTCTTTCTTATAGGGTTCAAGACTACCAGCCCACAGATGGTACCACTCACAAGGGGCCCTCCCCCCTTGATCACTAATTGAGAAAATGCCTTACAGCTGGATCTCATGGAGGCATTTTCTCAAGTGAAACTCCTTTCTCTGTGATAACTCCAGCTTGTGTCAAGTTGACACAAAACCAGCCAGTATATACTTTAACAAGAATATTGGCCCTGACTAAGTGTTCTAATTTCTATATTATATCTCTGTACCCTCTGTCTTCCACATCATCCTTATATTTGATAAGGCTCCACCGAAATTTTTATTTAACTTAATGTTTTTCATTTCCCTCATTAGTTTGGTTAGAATTGTCTTCAATATTGCTATTTTATTTTTAAAATTAGATTTATTCATTTTATGTTAAGTGTGTTTTGTCTCTGTGTATGTACTCTTGATGCCCTTGAAGGCAGAGAAGGGCTTCAGATTCCCTAGATCTGGAGTTATATATGATTTTGAACCACCATGTGGGTGCTTGGAATTGAACCTGGGTCCTTTGTAAAAGCAGCTCTTAACTAAGCTGCACCATCTCTCCAGCTCCTCCATTTCTTTATTAAATTCTATTTTCATATCATGTATTGATTTCTTTTTTTTTTTTTTTTTTTAATTTGGGTGTCTGTGGTCTCCCAGAAAAATATTGATGCCTTCTCTGAGTTATTTTTACTATATTTGCAATAATTATTTTGAATTCTGTATCTAGAATTTCATATCATTTTGATCAGGATCATTAGTTATGGGGTTTGTAATTTTTTGAGAAAATAACTTGTCTTGGTTTTCATATTCCTTGTGTTTTTGCTGGGACCTGCCCGTCTGGGGTTAGGTCATTGGTGAGGTTTGCTGTTGCTTTGCTCTGTTTTTCCTGGTTACTTCTCTTCTTTCAGTGCATGTATTTTCAGAGTTTAGGAGAAACCAGGATGTATTACAGTGTGGTGGCACTCTTGTCTGTTAGACAGTGATCCAAGCACCAGGCTCTATTTCCGGTCTGCCCTGTGGGTTGAGTACAGTCTGTAGTAACAGCCACTCTCTGGAACTTAAACCATTTTGATGCTAGAGTATCAGGTGACTGCAAGACAGACTCTTGTTAAATAGCAGATAGTTTAGGGCGTAAAGGGCCCCACTGGTGCTGTGTATATTAGTGTGTTAGTATAAGGCAGTGGAGACGAGGAGGAGAAGTAAGCAATCACAGTGATGCTAGCGATAAGTATTAGTTATTAGATGGGAAGTAGGGGGCCTGACATACATAGGAGTGAGAGTAATTACAGCAAAGGGAAAGGTTAGGACGGATAAATGGGAATTGTGGTGGACTAAAATGGAGGTAAAGAGATGTGCCCACATGTCATAAACCAGATCCACCACTGGGCCTAGAGAGAGAGAGAGAGAGAGAGAGAGAGAGAGAGAGAGAGAGAGAATATGTTGGCCTGCTACAGTGTCCTCCCTACAGTTCTTTATTCCTAAGACATGGCTCTAAGGGAGTGAGCAGGGCGGTGTGAGTCTGGCAGATAAGAAATGCATGCAGCGGGAAAGGAGAGCTGGGTACAAATATAAGAAAAAATGAGATTGCGTCCTGGATGTTGCCTTCTTCCCTCTGCTTGGCCTTCTGGATTGTCGCTCTGGTTCTGGTTCTGGTCTGGACTGTACTCCACATTAATTTTTACCAGTCCTGTTCTTCATTTGCAGGATTCCAGCTACCCTTGTTTGTCTTCCTGACTCAGTGGTTCTGTTTGCTGTGCATGGCTGAGGTAAACTCTCCTCATCTCTGCATTCCCACAGGGTTGTGAGCAGCAAATGGCTCTGCTGGATCCAAAGCCCTGTTTAGCCCCCAACAACTTTGCCTTTTCTATTTTGGGGTGCTGATGGTGGTCCCAGCATCAAATTCTGGGAAACAGTCCTGTAAAATCTCTACGGCTGCTAATTGTGTAAGTTTCGTAGTAGGACATCCCAGCTTTCCTGGGGAGAAATGCCTCCATGGCAGCCGTGACTGCTCTCATTGTGGCCACAGCAGAGAGTCCTGTCCAAATGGAGGGGGGTTAGGGGTGCAGAAGGAGAAAGCAGGCTCTCCGTGATGGAAGCTTCAGGACCAATAGGGAAAAGGGGGCGGACCCAAGGGCCCTCTAAAATATGGATTCAAGTGTTGTAGAGGTATGTTGGCTGATTCCCAGACCGGACCAGTGGTAGATGGAATGATGAACTCTCCCGTTCTCTTTAATTCCAAGACTGTATGTAACCCACCCTTCTTACCTACATGTCCTCTTTCAAAGAACAAAACAAAGCCCCACTTCTTTTATAATATTTTGATCATCCTTCCCTCTCCCAACCTCAGATCCACTCTCACCTCCCTGTCCTACCAAATTCCAGTACACTTCTAAAATCAACGACATAAAAACCCATCGAGTCTTATTTGTGTTACCTAAGTGCCCTTGGGTGTGTAGTCTGTCCTGGGATTTGGTTGACCTCCCAGGGGTCTAACTGTTAAAGAAACTGACTCTCCTTCTCCCAGAAACTACCAAGTACCAACAGCTCCTCAGCTAGTGGTGAAACGTTCTCCTGACCCCCCTCACTGTATGTTGGGATTTTTGTC
Organism: Rhynchomys soricoides; assembly: GCA_019843965.1. NCBI lineage: Eukaryota > Metazoa > Chordata > Mammalia > Rodentia > Muridae > Rhynchomys > Rhynchomys soricoides. Next base: position 2,527,178 of record JADRCH010000163.1, read on the forward strand.
TAGCTTGAGCGTTTATAGGTCTTGCGTGTGTTGTCACAACCACTGTGAATTCGTATCTTGCAACTACCCTGCTGTGTCTGAAGACACTGTGGTTTGTTGTTGTTGTTTTTGTTTGTTTGTTTGTTTTAAAATCAGTTCCTACTTCTGGGTCTTACCATCTTTCTAGCCCTTTTCTGCAGAGACCTCCAAGCCTTAGGGAGGGTTATGGGGCACAGATGTTCCATTTAAGGCTGGACACTACCCGGTCTCTATTCTTAGCACACTTATCAGTTATAGGTCTCCTTGTTAATTGCCGTCTGTTGCAAGAAGCAGCTTCTCTGATGAGGACTGAGGGATGCACCAATCGATGAGTGTAACAGTAAGTCATAGAGAGTCATTTCAATGTCATGGACATTTAGGAGAATATGACAGTTCTAACCACAGGTTCTTAGCCTTGCTAACACTGCCAGCTATGGATCCTGTTTCATGGAGTGGACCGTACATCAAATTAGAAAATAGTTAGTTACTCCCATAACATTCAGAGAATAAATATGTTTAACTTTATTTAAACATTTCACAATCAAAATAACATATAGGTTTATAATTTTTTAAACGTTTTATGGATTCTTTGTGAGTTTCACATTGGGCACCCCAGTCCCACTCATCTCCGTACCCCCTCATATCCACCCTTTGCCCTTGCAACCTCCCTCACCCCCCACACTTAAATCATAGAAAATGTCTCATCGTGGAATCTGTAGTATGTCACAATGTATGTCCTATAGTATATCTATATAGTACACCTTCTGTCCACATGTCTTCACTTGCAAATGTTCATTGCAATGAGTCATTGGTTCCAGATCTCTGGCTTCTGAGGCACCATCAATATTAGATTTTCACTGGACTTCTTCCCGGTTATCATGTTATTGTCCTGTGTCATGGAGATCCTGGAGCTTTGTATCAGCAGGACTGGCCCTTTCACATGTCCCAACCATTTGCAGATGATACAGATTTGGGGTTGGGCCAACTCAGAGCCTGGGATCTGAGCCTGGGTGGTAGCTAAGCTGGTCAGACCTCTGGCTCTCCTTATCCGCACCACCAGGCCCAGCTCCACTGGACTGCCCAGTCAAGTCATGGGGCCCACTCTTCCAAGTGTTGCAGCCTACAAGGACCAGCTCCCCACCTCCTCATACCCTCAGGACTGACTCACCTATGCCTTTGCCAACATGGCCAGCTCCACTTTGTTGCCCAGGCAAGGTGCAGGCCTGCTCTCCTGAGGACTACAGCCAGTGAGGGGGCAGGGCCAACTCTCCTGCTCTCAGGGCCAGCTCTCTGGACTACTGCAGGGGTCAAGGGGCAAAGGGCAGAGGTGGAGAATCACTCCCACACCCATGCCACCTCACAGCAGACAAGTGGCAGGGCCAGCTTTCCTGTGGTTTCACTGGGGGCAGGAGGCCAGCTCACCCATTCCCCCTCCACCAAGGGCAGCACTACTGTACTACCTAGGCAAGATGCACAGCCCACTCTCTTGAGTGCTGCAGCTGGTAAGAGGCAGGGATAGCTCTCCTGCACTCAGGATCCTGTGGGCAGCTTTCCCAACTACCAGAGGTGATGAGGGGAGCAGGTATCACCTCTGTGCCCTTGCCACCTCACAGCAAATGAGTAGTGTGGTCAGCTGTCCCACACCCATGCCCTCGGACCACTCACCCACACTCCCTCCACCAGGGCAAGCTCCACTGTGCTGTCTAGACAAGGCTCAGGGTCTCCTCTCCCAAATGTTACCACAGGTAAAAGGTGGTACTCCAGAGGGCTGCATCCAGTGAAGAGCAGGGCCCATTCTATACAGTCATGGGCATCCAAGTGGTCCTTGGTGGCTGCCTGGACCAGGGACGTTCTCCTGTTCTTTAGTGGTAATATGAGCTACTGACATTGACACAGACCCTGCCTCTGCATTAACCACGGACCCAGACATGCCCTCAGCAGCAGCTCAGGCTGGGATTTCACCATGGCTCCAGGTGGCAGGGCTGACCACTCACAATAGGCTACTCCTCTTCACCCTTGAGTCTCCAGTTCTCTTCAGGTTGATGTCCCATCTGATGGCCACTTACATGCACATTGTGGTGGCTCCAGCTGGAACCTGGTCACAGGGCTGGCAGACCCTTGGGTGACATTCTCCAGAAAGCAGTTGTCTATGGTCTGCCTGTGCCAGGGGCAGGAGAGCAGGTCTGTAGGTGCCATGGTGGTCCAGCAGGTATCTGTCTTCCTCTATCCATGATCTGCTGTGTGGTGGTAGGCAGGGTTCTGTGTGTCTATGACCTGCCCATAGATTAAAATATTTCTGTTGTTTGGCAGTAGCTTTTTGTTCCCATTATTCTTCGTATGTTCATACACAAATATCCTGGAGTAGTTTACAGAACTGGAAGATGATCCAGGTTTTGAATTAGCCAGATAGCCTTGTTATTGCTCAATCTGTCAGCATAGCTTAATAAAATAAAAAAGACTAACTTGGTACATTGGCTGTTAGGTGCAGTGTTTAGCTTTCATACACAAGAATCTGCTCCTTCCTTGTAACAATATGCAATGTAGCTATTATCGTCTCTGCTTTATACACAACAGAATGGAGGTTTCTCCAGACTAAGTAATTCATCAACTATCTCACCATCCACATGAAGAAGAGCTGGTGTTCTAGTCCAGTCAGATTCCAAAAGCCCCAATGCACACCCATGTGTAAAAACATTGTTAAGAATACAGCGGGGGGGGGCATTTTAAAGCAAAACCTTCTAGCACATGATGGATGCTTTTTTATTTCCCATGACATTGCCCATTTTAAAGTGTTGGTTCTTTGGTGAACACCATGTTTGTGCTCCTCCTTCCATTCTGTGGGAAGGGTTTAAGTGGTGGCCATGATGACATAGTAGGCTCATGTGTCATATTATGGAGAAATGCTATCAGTTTTCAACTGATCGTGCTTGATCTAGACATTGTTTTCAATTTTCCATTCGAAAATTTTTTCTATGAAAGTTTTCTAATGTTTGGTGGTAAAATCTATTAATCGATTTTTTAAAAAAAGGTTACTGCCTTTAATGTAAGCCTATGAGGTCTGAGAGCCTCTTGCTACTTCTGTCAGAGCTGAGGTCCTGTTCAGCCTGCTGGGCTCAATGCAATGCTGCTGCAGGCTTTGATTATATTCTTGGTGGTGATGTGCTGGATAATATTTATCACAATTTTTTTCTTTGTTTTCCTGTCTCTGGTGATTTTATATGAAATGCCTGTCAGGTTTGCTCACTCTGTTTGTTATCTGTTTTCTCTAAGGGGTAACCAGTAAATAACTCACACTACACTGCATTCAAAATCCTTCCCACAGCCCTCATGCTTGGAGCACAGGTGTAGACTCTCCTTCCGTAAGAATGGCTTTCCCAGAGGAGTCTTTGGTGCTTTTGTGAATAGCCTGATGCAATCCTTCTCTGGTCCTTAGGCATGACCAAACATGCCCAGTCCTGTGGGAGAAGCTCTGGTTGGGCATGCTTTCTATAAACTTTACAGAGGCTGGCCAGTCATAGAGGGTGCATCCTAATCCCCCAGTTTCCTGGTGTTTTGGTTTCTCAGTCACTCTAGCTACTGACTTGTGGAAAGGGGAGGCAGTTCTCAGGTAATAAATACCTGAAGCCACTGGGTTCAATCAGGGTTTTTGTCTTGCTCTGTTCTTTTCTTTCTTTGTTTCTTTCTTTTCTTTTCTTTCTTTCCTTCCGCTTTACATTCTTCCTACAATGTTTCATTGATTTTTTGTGAATTTCATATCATGCACCTGAATTCCATTCATCTCCTCGTTGTATCTGCTCTCCACCCATGTGGCCTCCTCCACAAAAGAAAGTAAAAATTAAAAAAAAAAAAAGTTAAAACAAACACCTTTTCATGGCAGTTGCAGTATGTCACGATGTGTCCCACAGTATATACCCTTTTGTCCTGCTTATATGCCAGAAGTTATATTTTCTTTTCCTGGTGGATTGCAAACTCCATGGACACAATTGTTCTTGGATTTCTCTCTGCTATTTAATTTTTATTTATTTAAAATTGGCCTTAAAGAGAAGAGCCATTATTTAAAATTCAATATTTCATGATTCTATTTTCTTAAATACTTTGGCAACTTGATGACTTCAATATGGGTTTCCAATTTATAAAATAAAAACAACATCAAACACTGAAAATGAATACTTATCTAGAACTTGACTAAATAAGATACAAGTGTGCACAAAGATAACAATGGCCACAAATATCACAAAATGTATACAAAAGATGTTAGCAGATACACCTTTGACGGTCTGTTGCATTGTTTTTATTGTGCATTTTATTCATCTTTTTAGTTATAAATATTTTATGATCTCATTTTATATTCAGTAAATTTTAAAAATAAGTTGATTTTTCTTTCTGACCATGTTAACTAAACTTTTTTTAAAAAAATAGATGATAGTTTGGATAAGTTTCCTCCCGATTTGCTACCTATCAGCAACACCATATAGTATTAAAGTTATTATCAAATTTAAGAAAATTCCTACAAAGCTTCTGCATATTTATACAGTAAAATAGTTTTTTGTTTGTTTGTTTTGGAGTGAGTTTTAAATAACTCTGGAGCTGACAGATCTTAAGAGCAGGTCATCACAGTCCCCACTGAAGTGATGTTTACCACAACCAGTTCATGCCAGCTCAGTGTAGCAAGATACTGAAGTCTCTCTGAAGTGTTCATATGGTTCTCTCATTAGTCTGATTACAAGAATCATATAACTTCTGTTTGAAATATTTCATCTCATTTTCATGACTTAAGATTGATGCGGAAAATCTCTCCAGTCTCATCCTAAGCCCTAAGCAAAATGCTTTCAAGGGCTTTTTCTCCCACCCTACCTCCAATCCCTGGTGTCTCCAACAAACACTGTACCAGACGCAGTAATCCTTTCCCATGGACTCTCTCAGTTTTCTTTTCTAGCCCATTCCTGTTTCTCTACACCAGTCAACTATATCTAAAAACACCCTGCCTGGGACCCTCAGTGGCCACGCAGAGCTAGGACCCAGGTAGGTAATATCCACTCTCCTTTCTATCCTACACCATAATCTCTCCAGTCTTATCCCAGTTTCTGTAGCAGACTGCTGCAGGGGCCTCTGCTCCCACATAAGCTCCATTCACTGGAGCCTCAAGCTCTTGTCACAGAGTCCCCATGGCCCTTTCATCCCTGTCTTTCCCAATCATTCTTTGTCTTACTGCAACCTTCTTGTAGGATCCTTCTTGTAGAATTCTTGTTGTCTTACTGCAACCTTCCCACCACACATCCCAGTGCCTGGAGACCCCTCCCTTTGGTGAGGACAGGATCCCTTAGCTTTTTCCTGAAGCCCCCTCAACCTTTTCTCCTAGACCACCTCTCTTTCTCACTGCCACCCACAGACCTGCAGAAACATTCTGTACCAGGTAACCCATATCCACAACACTTTTCTAAGATTCATAGAGGGTTACAGACACAAAAGAATGGAACACCCTGCCAGCAAAGACAAAATGAAACTTCAACACCCAGAATTGATTAAAGTCAACTCAAGTCCAGATGCTTAGACTCCAGCACAAAAAGACAAATATTAACACCCAAGACAATATGCCTCCAAAAGAGTCCAATAGCTCTTCTACAGTAGACCCTGAGAAATGCAGTGTAGTTGGAGCACAAGACAAGGACTTTAAAATATCAAATATTAAGAACATATTCAAGGACTGTAAAGAGGAGATTAATAAATAATGAAGCCTGGGAAAATAAAAACAGTAGAAGAAATGAAAATAGTTTTAAGACATGAAAGTAGAAATAGAATCACTAATTAAAACCCAAGTGAAATAAAACTGAAATGAAAAATGTAGGAAGTCAAACAAGAGCCTTGTGGATGAGCATTACCAACAGAAGAGAGAATCTGAACTACTGTAGAATAAATGGATATGTCAGTTAAAGAAAATGTTGAATCTAAAAATCAAAAAAAAAAAAAGAAAGAAAGAAAGAAAGAAAGAAAGAAAGAAAGTCACAAAATCAGGGAACCTGGAACACTATGAAAAGACTAAATCTATGAATAAGAGGAATAGAGGAAGAAGAAACCCATATCAAAGGTACACAATATATTTTCAACAAATCATAGAAAATTTTCCTACCCTAAAAAAGGAAGTCCCAGTGAAGGTACTAGAAGCATGTAGACCACCAAACAGACTGAATCAGGAAAGAAATTTCCTATGATACATAATAGTTTAGATACTAAGTTTACAGAACAAAAAATATTAAAAGCTGCAAAGAAAAAGGCCAAATAACATGTAAAAGTGGACTCAATAGAATAATGCCCAATGTCTCAGAGGAGACTCTAAAAGCCAGAAGGGCCTAGATGGATGTTCTATAAACTCTGAGAGACTAGAGATGCCAGCCCAGATTACTATACCCAGCAAAACTATCAATCATAATAGAAAGAGAATGAAAAATATTCCACAATAAAATCAAATTTAAGCAGTATCTATCCACCAATTAAGCTCTAGAGAAAACACTAGAAAGAAAACGTCAGTCTGAAGAGGTTAACCATACCCAAGAAAACACAGAGAACGAATAATCCCAGAACAATAAATCAAAAGAGGGAAACCACCACACCATAACAACAAAATAATAACTATCAATAAACACTAATCACTAATAATTCTCAATAATAATGGTTTCAATTCCACAGTAAAAAGACACAGACTAACAGACTGGATTAGAAAACAAGTTCCATCTTTCTGATCCATCTAAGAAACATACCTTACCACCAAGGATAGACATCACCTCATGGTAAAAGAATGTACAAACACATTTCAAGCAAATAGACCCAAGAAGCAAGCAAGTGTACCCTATTGTCTGACAAAATAAACTTCAAACCATCACTAATAGGAAGAAAAAAATCCACCAAGAGGATATTGGAATTATAAACATTTATGCTCCAAACACAAGGGCACCAAAGTTAATTTTAAAAAAAGAAAATACTACAGCTAAAAATTACATATTGACAGTGATAGTTGGTGAGTTCATACCCCACTCTCCCAATGGATACATTATCCAGACAAAAACTAAAACAGAAAAATGCTGGAGTTAAATAAAGCCATAAAACAAACGGACCTAGCAGACATTACAGAAGACTTCACCCAAGAAAAATAGAATATACCTTCTTCACAGTAGCTCATGAAACCTCTGAAATTAACCTGGTCATAAAACAAATCTCAACAGATATAACAGAAGAGAGATAACTAAGAAAAGTGAAATAACACTCTGCATCCTATGTGACTACTACAATAGATTAAAGCTCAATATCAACAACAACAGAAAGCTTATGAACTCATAATGGAAACTGAACAACTCACTAATGAGTGAAAAATGAGTCAAGACAGAAATTAAGAAGCAAATAACTGCTCAAGAGATGACTCAGCTATTAAAGGCCAGGCTCACAACCAAAAATATAAGCAGAAAACTTAAAACTTTTTAGGATTGAATGAAAATGCAGCACACCCAAATCTATTAGAACATAATGAAAGTAATTCTAAGAGTAAATTGCTAGCACTAAGTGCCTACATTAAAACTTAAAAAACTAAAACTAAAAAAACTAAAAAGGAGTTGATGACAAGAAATAAGTAAACTCCAACAGAAATCAATAAAATAGAAACAGCTAAAAAATACAAAGAATAGAGGAAAGGAAAAGTTGGTTCTTTGAGAAAAGCAATAAGATTGATAAACCCTCAGCAAAATTAACTTAAAGATGGAGACAGAAGAACCAAATTAATAAAACTAGAGGTGAAAAGGGAGACATCATAACAGACATTGAGAAACACTTTTGGAGGTTTGTTTGTTAGATGTTGCTTTAGGCATATTTTGAAAAATAACTTTTGCTTGTGTATTATAGTGTCCAGTTTTATGTTTTAATGGGGTTTGTGTGTAGTGCTTCTTGTGTTTTTTATTTTGGTTTGGTTTTATTGTTGTTTGGTGTTGCTGTTTTCTAAAGTAAGAAATAGAAGACATTGAGTTTTATGAGTAGGGAAATGGGGAGGATCTGGGAGAAAAAAACACGATCAGAATATATTGTATAGGTTTTTTTTTTTTTTAAATTAAAATACAGAAAAATTGATGTGAACCAAACATTTTTATAATTTACTTGCTAATTATTTTTTAAATCTGTACATAGGAGTAAAATAGGAAAAAAAAAATGTAGGCTCTGATGAAGTGTGGACTTATTTCAGGCCCTGTTATTTCTGTAGTGAAAACCAAAAGCACAGCTTTCTTTGCAAGGAAAGGAGATCCACTCTCTTTTTTTGGTTGTTGTTTTGGTTTGGTTTTGGTTTTTGGTTTTTCAAGACAGGGTTTCTCTGGGTAGCCCTGGCTGTCCTGGAATTCCCTCTGTAGACCAGGCTGGCCTCGAACTCAGAAATCCACCTGCCTCTGCCTCCCAAGTGCTGGGATTAAAGGCGTGTGCCACGACAGCCTGGTGAGATCTACTCTCTTAAGCAGTACTCCCAGGCTTTTGTTTGCTTGCTGTTGTGTTTTGGTTTTCCTGTGATGAGGTTCCATTCTAGCCTATGCTGTCCCTTCAGTTGCTATGTAACAAAGCATGACCATGAGCTCCCAATCCTTCTCCCTCTACCTCCCAAGAGTTGGGTTGATAGTGTAGATGCTACTCTCATCTTAAAGGGAATAAGAGATAGTTTATTCTGGAACCATGAGGAGTGACCATGGCCCAGAGACACAGATTTAGGTTACGTCAAATTCCATGTTCCAATGTGGAAGAAGTTTTATAGTTTTAATGAACAAAGAAAGTTGTAAATCAAGGCAAGTTTTAAACAAATAGGTGGATCCATCAGAGAGGTGGTTAACTTCATGTAACATAGTCTCTCTCTGTCTCTGTCTCTGTCTCTCTCTCTCTCTCTCAAATTCCAAGCCTACTTAGAGCTTCCTTCATGGGTGTGGGCTTACAATCATCTGCTGAACATGGGCAGCCTTTCAGGAGCTGTCCTGGAAGAAAACCAACTTTCCCTCTCCTAGCAGCCAGTAATTTCCAATAGCTCCTCAGCTGGGGTGTGGAGCTTATTCAGTCCCTTTCCAATGCATGCTGGAATTTAGTCAAGCCTTGTTTCATTCCCACCATTTCTAGTGCAGGATTACCATTCATGTACCATGCACAGCATGCCTATCTGGTGATACAAGTTTGCTCCACACTTGCTTTCATGATGGTAGCTAAACTGCTAGTTCTATTCTTTGTGGTATTTGCCTTAATCTTGTGGGCTTTGTCCAGTATAGGGGACATAACTCAGGCCCTTGAACTTGCTAGGCAAGTGCTCTATGGCTGAGCTAATGGTGGCAGTGGAATTTCTGGAATTGATTTTTTTTTTTTAGAAATACAGCTAGGTCTATAGACAACATCTTCCTAAATGGAGAAACCTTTAAATAACTTCTACTCAAATCAGGAACAAGAAAAAGTTGTCTATTTACTACATTCTAGTTTATAGTCCTTGAACTCTTAGCGAAAGCAAGAAGACAAATAAAGGAGGTTAAAGGGGGGACAAATATGAAAGGAAGAAGCCAGAATATCCTTATTTGAAGATGATATAATTCTGTACATAAAAGACTTCAAAGACTCCAACAGAAAACTCCTACAGCTGATAAATACAATCATCAAAGTAGAAGGATGTAAATTTAACACACAAAAAATCATCAACCTTCCAATATACAAGCAATAAATACACCTGGAAGGACGATGGGTGCTTCAATTTTTAAAATTAATTATTTTATTATGTATATTCCAAATGTTATTTACAGTCCAAAATAACTGGGCACCCATGCTCCTACCAGTAAGGAAATCAAGAAAACAATCTCATTCACAATAGCCTCAAAAAATATCTTGGGATAAATATAAGGAAGCAAAAATACTCATATAATAAAAGAAATGAAGGAATTGAAGAAAGAAATTGAAGATACCAGTGGATGGGAAAATCACCCATGCTCATGGATTGGCAGGATTAATATAGTGAAAATGATTATTCTACCAAAAGTAATTTACAGAGTCAATACAATCCCCATTAAAAAATCCCCACACAATTTTTATAGAAATTGACAAAATAATCTTAAATTTCACACACACACACACACACACACACACACACACACACACACACAACCCAGGAGAACCAAAACAATCCACAACAATAAAAGAAATGCTAGATAGAGGTATTGTTATCCCTGGTTTTCGGTTATATGACAAAGCTATAGGAATGCAAATGGTATGGTACTCACATATACACAGACACATTGCTCAATGGAATAGAATTGGAAACTGATTTTTGACAAAGGCAAAAATACACACTGGAGAAATGGTGTGGATAAACTAGATGGCTGCATACAAGAACAAAACTAGGTCTTTATCTCTCACCCACACAAAACTCAGCTGATAGAGGAGAAAGTAGAGTGCACTTGATCTTTTGGGTCAAGAGAAGGACTTTCTGAACAAGACCTCAGTAGCATAGGTATTAGGGCAGAAAATTAATAAATAAAAAAGTGAACCTAAGAAGCTTCCGTACAACAAAGACTACCATTATTTAAGTGAAGAAATAGCTATACAAAGAGAATACATCTGACAGAGAGTAGGTGTCTAGAGTATACAAACTAAAAAATTAAACATCAAGTAAACAACCCAATTAAAAATGGGGCATGGAACTAAACAAAGTTCTCAAAAAGAAGAGTATTTCTAAGATGTTCTTTATTTTCATTCACTACTTTGGGATTTCATTTTACCCCAATCAGAATGGTCAAGATTTTAAAAATAAAATTGCAACAGGTTAGTGAATATCTTTTCCCAATTTGTAGGTTGCTGTTTTGTCCTATTGACAGTGTCCTTTGCCTTACAGAAGCTTTTCAGTTTCATGAGGTCCCATTTGTCAATTGTTCATCTTAGAGCCTGATCCACAGGTGTTCTGTTCAGGAAATTTCCCCCTGTGTCAATATGTTCTTGGCCATTTCCCACTTTCTCTTCTATCAAATTCAGTGTATCTGATTTAAAAGAACTGCAGGGATAAAAATGGAGCAGAGACTGAAAGAAAGGCTATCCATGGACTGGCTCAACTTGGGATCCACCCCTTGGGTGGGAACCAAACCCTGACAGTCTTACTGATGCTATGTTGTGCTTGCAAACAGGAGCATAACATGGCTAACTTCTGAGAGGATCTATCAGAAGCTGACTGAGACAGATGCAGGTACTCACAGCCAACCACTGAACTGAGGTTTGGGACCCCTATGGAAAAGTTAGGGGAAGGTTGAAGGAGCTGAAGGGGATGGCAACCCGATAGGAAGACCAACAGAATCAACTAACCTGAACCCTGGGAGGTCCCAGAGACTAAGTCACCAACAAAAGAGCATGCACAGCTAGTCCTAAGCCCCTGGCACATGTGTAGCAGAGGACTGCCTTGTCTGGCCTCAGTGGGAGAGGATGTGCCCGATCCTGTAGAGGCTTGATGCCCTATGGAAGGGGATGCCTGTGGGGAGGAGGGAGCACCCTCTCAGAGGCAACAGGGTGGGGGATGGGGTGAAGAACTCTGGAGTGGGGATCAGAAGGGGGCAACACTTCGAATGTAAATAAAATAATTGATTTTTAAAAATTACAGCAGATGCTGATGTGGCCATGGAATGAGGAACATGTCTTCACTGCTAGTAGGAGTGCAAACTGGTGCAACAAATGTAGAAATCATAGTAAATGATCCTCAAAAATATGGAAGCAGATGACATGCCACTTGAGCATATGACCAAAGGACTGTATATTTTACTCCAGAGATACTTGCTCTTCCATGTTTGTTGCTCTACTCACAATAGTCAGGACATAGAAGTAGCCTAGATGTCCAACAACTGATGACTGGGTATTGAAATTGTAGCATATTTACATGATAAAATGATATTTAGCTGTTAAAAATGAAATGAACTTCCAGGTATATGGATGGAACTTGAATCAATCATCCTAGTGATGTAACCCAGAGTCATGGTTGCCTTCTAGAACTTGATGGTAAGGACTTATTGTTGAAGACACCACATACTTGCATCATAAAACATGAAGAAGTAAAGCTGATATTCAACTGGAACCTTCATCACTACTGGCAAGCTTTCATGGTGCTGAAGTTGATAATGGGTGAAGAAAACCAATCATCACTTTCACATGGCTGTAAGCTTTGTGAGCTACAATAACCACAGGCTACAATAATAACCACAGGCCTGATGAGTTATGTCCACCGGTGCAGTAGTGACACAAGTGTCATGGATGTAACCAGTCATGTTGTGATTGGATCTAGGGCCCACTCTGTAAGAGGAAACACATACCTGGCAGTATAAATGGGGCTAAGTACCCACAGGTACTCATGGGTTAGAATTGTGATAAACCTTAAGGAAGAACTTATTATTATTCTCCTAAATGTTTATAATATTAAAACACTCCCAATACCTTACTGATATATCCATAAATCAGTGAATTTCTCAACCCTCATCAGAGAAGCTGCTTCTTACAGTACACAGCACTTAGCCCAGAGACTCTCAACTGTGCAGAGAGAAAAAGAGACAGGTGTGTTCAGCACTAAATGAAACACCTGTATCTTTATTAGTTACTTTCCTGTTGTGGTAAAACATCATTGGGCTATGGTCTAGAGGGTTGAGTGTCCATCATAGTAAGTGGGGAGGCATGGTACCAAGCAACTGGAAGCTGGAAAAGAATTCTTAGAGCTATAATCCTTTGCTTTAACATAAATTAGAGATACACAGAGAGGGAGGGAGAGTGAGAGGAGGGGGAGAAAGACACACACTTCGGTAATGGCACAAGGCTTAAGACCTCAAAACCCACCTCTAGTTGTTGAGCTATGGTGGTGAAAGTCCGGCGTCCGCCCCAGGGCTTGGGCCTCTGGGAGAGGCAAGATGGGAAGTTTGACCGTGCTCACCACACGGCACTGCCAGGCGGTGTCGGGCTGTGAGAAGAGGGACACTGCCCGGGGGTGGGGGAACACGACCTGTGGTCCTGAGGACTTCACGGAGCCAGTTCTGTCTGGTTCTCAGGCTCTTGGGCATCCCAGGCACTGCTGGATGCTGCAGAAGAGCTGAGAATGGAGTGGGGGCCCTCAGTCTGGAGCTAGCCCAGGGCTGAGGGGGAAAGGCAGGGAGGAGCCAAACTGGGTCCCACTGAGTCTTTGGCTTGTTGCTGGCTAGCTGGGTTGGTTTGGTAGAGACCATGGCTGGGAGTGCTGAGAGGCCTTCTGCAGGAGACTAGACATGGTCTTTAGATGAAGGCCTGTTCCATCGTTCCCCATGGTGGGATCCTGATGAAGAGAGACAGTCCATGGTTTTAGGGCATTTATTGTCATGGCAGAGAGTGGTGATGAGTGAAACCGTGCTCCCTAATCTCAGGGCAGGTCTGAGATTAAAACACCTTTTACAGGGAGGAGTGACTGGGAAGGGGAATTTATTGGCTAAGCCACTAGGTGCCTCATTAAAATGGGAATGTCTTGAGGCTATATGACCACACTTCTCCCTGTGGAGGGGCTTAGGCTGTGACTGATGGTCACAGACCTATGGAGAGCTGTGGCCTCGTGTCAGGAACCTGGGACCCAGAAGCATGGCAAAATGCCTACTGTCCCTTGTACGGTTGTCCCCGTACAACCGGGGGTTTTAAACCTTAGTTCAACCAGAAACTAGGCTGCCTTTCAAGGTCCCACATCTAGTGATGTATTCCTCCAGCAAGGTTGCAACTCCTGTATCTTTCCAAACAGCACCACCAACTAGGGAGCAATTGTTCAAATATATGAGCCTATGGGAGCATTCTCATTCACACTACACAGAATTGCACCTCTCCCCTCAAGGCTTAGGAATCTTCTTGGAAAAGAGTAAGAGCCAGAAAGTGGTGAATCTCAGAAAGATTGTAAGAGCCAGAGATGGTATATAACTTCAAGGAAATAGTGTTTTCCAAACACAACAGGGCAGGGGCACAAAATTATAGCAATTGTAACAGCAGACACAAGACCTAAACAAGCTAACAACAGCCAAAATCCCAGCAGAGAATGTTGTAGTTGGGAGCAATGTATTTCCAGCATTAGCTGAGGAGCTATTTGTATTTGATAGTGGTTAGGAGAGGGAGAGGTAGTTTTTCTTAGTGGTATGGCCTCTGCTATGTCAACCACACTCCTGGGCAGCCCAACTCCCAAAAGCAGTTGGTCAACACGAATAGGGTTCAGTGGGTTTAAAAAGAGAAGAAGAAGAATAGGAGAATTAGTTTGCTGAGTAGGGAGCTGAGGGTAGAGAGATAGATCTGAGAAAAATTGGGAAACAGAAGATGAATAGGATCAAAATTCATTCCATGACACTTCCCAGAGCTAAAATGGACCAGAGAAGTAGAGCCAAGTTTCAACCAGCCAAAGTGAGCAGACTTTGTTGTACTCTCTTGGGATTTGATAAATATTCCCCAAGGGTAACAGAGTAATAGGCTATCTGACTTAAGTTACACAAGTAAAGACTATGCTGTGTCAGCCACAAGAAGCACATAATAAGCCTCAAAATCATATAGATGAGCTCATCTGTAGTAATTTAGCTGCCCAAACCTCAGCATGCTTCAACAGTGAACAACACAACACACTCTGCTAAAATATCATTCAAGTAAACAAGCAGTCAATGTTTTAAAATTAAGAATGTAAAAAGTCATGTAGTGGAAAAGGTATATTCTAGAGCTAGGAGAAAATCAGTGGAAGTAGACCCAGAAATAAGAGAGAATGGAGTTATCAAGCAAGTGTTTTAAAATAAAAATTATAAATGAACTCAACATTCTAAGATAAAAACACAAAAAGGAAGTAAAGGACACAATAGTGTTTTAAAAATCAATTACAATTTCTAGAGATAAACACAATATATGAGATAAAATACAAATTGGACACCATACAAGATAAAATTAACAAATTTTAAGACATATTAGTTAATATTATTCAGGCTAAAGTGAAAAAAGAACAAAGTATGAAAATAAGTATTTGGGGTCCCATCTGAAAATATCGAAGACTCTAACTTCATTGGTGTAAGCTGGGCAAGTGACAAGAAAAGGAGATGCCATAGAGAAATACTACAAAAATGATGAAAGGATTTTTTTCAGGTTTGGCGACAACTATGAATTCTGCAAAGCCAAGATAGTCAGCAAATGCCAAGAGAAACAGAGAAGATTGTGTCAGCATTTTTCAGAATCAATTGGTGGGAAATCATTGATATAGAGGAAATTTTTTTTTTGTAAACATAAAAGACACACTTTTTTATATATAAAAAAAGACAAGAGAATTGATGATTTCCCATTGAAGCAATGTGAACCAGAAGACAGTACACACACTTCATGTAATAAGAGTCTAAGATTGTCAGACACGAAATCTCATCCATTGAAAGAATCCCCTAAGAACAAATATAAGTCACGGGGAGTTCAGATAAGCAAACAGATAGCCTTTATCACATGCAGCATAACTATATTAAAATATGCATTTGAAAATTTCCCAACTTGAAGAGAAATCCCACATGAAAACTCAGATCTATACCACGGAATAAAAAATACAGGAATTGTAAAGCCAGAAAATAGATAAACTTCCCCATATATTTGTTCAAACCAAAATTGTTTTTTGTAAAAAATAACATAGTTGCACTATATTTTAAAGGTATTATGACAGCGCAAAGGATAAAAAGGAATTTAATGATATTTATTAGAAGTTTCTTATGTATAAAATTATGTCATAATATTGGAGAGTAGACTGTGATGTATTTAAAATATTTATTACAAATGTTATAGCAGAACTAACAACCTTACAGAGATAGAATACTAAGAAATATTCGATCTTAATGGCAAGAAAAATTAAAGGAGCAAAACATGGAAAAATAGAAAACAAATAGCAAGATAGTAACCTTACACCCACCTATATAATAATTATATTCAGTGTAATTTATGCTAGAATGAATTTCTATAAATCAAGACCTAACTAAATGCTGCCTACAAAGTATAAAGTGTAATATAAAGACACAGGTTAAAAATCAAAGGAAGAAAAATCTGCGCCATGCCAACACTAATGATATTGTAGCCAGAATGTAAATGTGAGACAAAGTAGACTTCAAAGCAAAGAATATTGCCAGAGCAAAAGAAGAGACATTTAATAGTAAAGGGGACAGCTCATCAAGAGAACTCAACAGTGGCTTCAGGTGGATCTCTACAAGAGAGTACTTGCCTTTCTTATAAGGTTCTAAGATTCACTCTTCAGTGCAGGAAGAAAAAGAGAAAGGACAAGATAGAACAATTGTAAATGATGATATGTCTAGCAACACAATGAAATATATAAAGCAAACCTCACAAGACTTAGAAAAATGAGCAAAAGATCAGCATAAGTTAGAGACCCTGTCAATAACTGATTACAAGAACAAACAGAAAATTAATAAAGACATGAATATTTCCACTACTCTGGTTAACATCTGTTGAATATCACATCTAGTGTAACAAGTCTAAATGAACACAGAATATTTGGGGAGACCATGTTTTTGGCCATATACATTTTAAAGGATTAAAATAACCCAGAATGTGTCCCATGACAAGTAAAATAAATTGGAAATCAATAAAAGAGGAATTGAAATATCCCTTCTATTTAGAAATTATAAATATACATTTAAATAACTCACAGGCTATAGAAGAAATTATAAAGGAACTTAGAAAATACCATGCTTTAAATGATAGCAAAAACAGGGTATCAATTTATGGGATAAATCCAATGTGGTTCTTTGACAGTAGATTTAAGTGCTTGTACTAGGAAAGCAGAAAAGTGTAAATTCAATTATTTGTGCTTTCATTTAAGAAAGTTAAACCTAAAGTAAGAAAAAAATAATAATGAATTCAAAGAAATATAATAACAGAAAATTATAAAGACCTCTGGAACCAAAGCTATTTTTTTGAAAATGAAAAAAAAACAAAACAACAACAACAACAAAAAAACAAAAAAAAAAAACTAATCATGGTTGAAAAAAGAGAGTAGATACATGTTGCCAATACTAAACTAAAAGTGGACCGGAGTCTTGACTACAGAGCCTACAGACGTGAGAAGGTAGAGAAAGTTATGAACTTCCTATGCCAATACATCTTAGACAAATTTCTTAATAGGTCTATATTGCAAAAATTGATTCAAGAATAAAAGAAAGACCTGAACAGCCCAGCATTGATTTAAAAACGAACACAATTACAAGCCTGAACAGATAATGAGTTCATTGGTGAATTTTGTCAAACATCTAATGAAAGAAATGTTAAGCCTCTACAAACTCAAAAATTGGTTGTAAGAGATACTTCCCAGATTTTTTTTTTTAAAAAAGATACAGCATTATAAATCATCAAATTTGCAGGTAAATGGATGGTGCTAGAAGAAAAATCATCCTGAAGAAGGTAACCCCAACACAAAAAGTCATATATTGTATGTATTGGCTTATGTGTGGATTTTAGCTGTTAAGTCTTCAATACGCAAGATACAGTCCTTATAACCACAGAAGTTAGGTAAAGAGTAAGAAACTAGGTGGGGGTGGGGATGACTTTCTCTAGGAACAGGAAATAGAATAGATAGGTATGAATAGGCAGATGGGGAGGACTAGAATGGGAAGTCAAATGGGAAGAGGGAAGGAAGAGGGGATGATGGAGGGGATACAGGGAAGGAGAGCTAAAACTAAGGGCTGTTTGAGGAAGTGTATAAAAACCTAATACAGCAAAAGCTTCCTAAAATTAGGCATATATGAGGGTGATCTAGATGAGATCACCAAATAATGGGCAAGACAGAGACTCAGCTGGATAGCTCCCATCACCAAATGAAGCCCCCAGTTCCAGGAGTGGATTACAAGTAATCCAATTGTTGACCAAAGAGATCCCATGGGAACCCCCCAAATAACCCAACCCAGGTCATTGTGAAGGCTGCTGTTTACTTTCCACAAACTGCTGGTAAGGCCCAACACAACTCATTAACTGTGGAGAAGTTAAGCTGATACCTACCTAGAACCTTCACCTCCCACTGACTAGTATTCACGGTACAAGAAGGTACTCTTCATGATACCAAAGGAGAAAGGTAAACACCAAGCCACTTACAAACCGTTTGACCTACAAGGGTGACCTGTTTGTAAGACAAGATAGCACAATTGTGGCACAAAGCTTATGGGAGTAACCAACCAATATGTTTGAATTTAAGATCTACTACATGAAAACCAAAGAACACTGTTCTGCTAAAGGAACATAGCAGTAAAAAACTCCTAATGACATTATGCCACACTCATAGATCAATGCCTTGCTCAGCCATCATCAGAGAAACTTTCTCCTGAAATAGATGGGGGCTGGGGGCATACATCAACAGCCTAGACAATGTGCAGCTAGTGAGAGAGACAGTAATGCTCTATCCTAAATGGGATCTCTGCAACAAATCCCTCCCCTCGAGACTCAGGGAACTATGTGGAAGAGGAGGCAGAAAGATTGCAATAGCAGAGGGCAGGAAGGACACCACCGAAACAAGGCCTTCTAGACACAGCAGGGTTAATACATACTTGAACTCAGAGACCAAGACACCACACACAGGGCCTGCCTAGGTCTGGCCCAAATGGGGTCTCAGTACTGAGAGGGGAAGTTACACAAGTCCCCATCCCTAGCCCAGGAGCTATCCCAAATTGATAACTGCTCCCAAAGGAAAAGTTACTTTTTTCCAGTGGAGTCTCACTTAAGGCCAGGCCTCACGCCCAGCAGTAGATAGCCAGCCAACATGAAACAAACTTAGTGGCATCTGGGGAGGTTTTTTTTGAGTCATAATGCGTTGTCAGGGTCTTGGACTTGGTCTTTGGCTCTTTTTCTTCTCTTTGTTTTTGTCCTATTCTGGTTGGTTTGGTTTCATTTTATCTAATCTTATTTTATTATTATTTTTAGATACATGTTTGTATTCAAATGTGTGTGTGTGTGTGTGTGTGTGTGTGTGTGTGTGTAGAGAGAGAGAGAGAGAGAGAGAGAGAGAGAGAGAGAGATTGAGTGGGGAGGATCTGGGAGGAATTGGGGGGAGGGGAAACCATGATCACAATAAATTGTACGAGAAAGTTTTTCATCTTCAATTTTAAAAGATTAGATCAAATCAGACAGAAATCTTGTTAAAGCCAGACTTCGTGATGCATCCCTGTAACCTCCATGCTTGGAAGGTGGAGGCAGGAGTTTAAGGCCTGCCTGGATTATTGAAAGCCCCTACTGGAAAAGAATGTTATTTAAAAACAAGCAAACAAAAATAAGATCAGGACCAAAACACCAGCCAACCAGGAGACCAGCGCCCATTGTGAATACAGATGTGAAATTTTTATCAAGAGATTATCAAATAGAATCTAACTATATATAAAACCCAACTAAGTTGTGTGCTCATTTTCTCTGTTACTCTGGTAAAGCACTAATTAAAGACAACGTAGGCGGTGAAGAGATTTCTCTTAACTTACAGCTCAGTTCCTCATCAGGGAAGCCAGGGCAGGAACCTGGAGGCAGGAACTAAGCAGAGACCTGCAGAGCAGTCCAGCCTATGGGCTTGCTTCCAGGCTCATGTCAATGACCTTTGTTATAAAACCCAGGCTTACCTGCCCTTGGAAGATACTGCCACTGTGGTCAATTAACGAAATAAATACCCTACAGGCCAATCTGATGGAGGCAACTCCTCCATCGAGATTCTGTTTTCCCAGATATGTCTAGGTTTGCATCAGACGGACAAACCTGACTATGGTATATTTACCCTAAATGCAAAGTTGTCTCGAATCCCCAACCCAACCAAGGTAAATTAATCATATCGATAGAATATAGGTGAAGTAATATTATCTGTCGAGATGGAGCAGTAAAATTTGATGAATTGTAGTATCTATTATTGGTGAAAAATCCAGTCAGCTAGGTATGGCAGTGCATGGCTGTACCGTTAGCATCCAGGAGGCAGAGGCAGAAGGACCGTGAATATAGCTACTGCCTGAACTACATGGAGATCCCTGGAGAGCCGGGATCACAAAAAAGCCAAAGCAAAACAATAAGCACATTCTGAAAAAGCCCAGTGTCCAGGTGTGACCTGAGGCGGAATGTAAGGCTGGAGAGAGGAGACTAACTCTGGCTGGCCCAAGTTCTAATCCAGTGTCTCTTCACGGAGTAGAATACACAGCACCTTTAGGTTTGAGTGTACCAAAAGCCTCAAAGGGACAAACCATGAACAAGAACGTGTGTTTGTACGAGTTAGGGGATTAATGCCCAAGGCCAAAGAGGGTTACACACATAATGACTCTTAAATCCTGCCGTGGGTCAACCTTTTGAGTTGTGCTAGCACGTTTAGGCCTACCTGTCTGCCTGTAGTCCTCCCTCCCTCTCTCCCGCTCTGCCTCCCTCCTTCCTCCCTCTCTCCCTTCCTTCCTTCCTCGAGTGACTGTGGCAAGGACCCTGGCACGAAGGGAGAGACTTGGGATGGGGTTTGCCACCTGTTTACTGTGTAACCTCAGGCAGTGTCTGACACTTTCTGAACCTCTGGACTATTCCTGCAAAATGAGTTCTGAGTCTCTGACTCCAGCCCCTTGTGCTGACCAGCCTGAGCCGAAACAAAAAACTTGAAGTCTTGGGGTGCATTGCTTGATACTCCAGGAGCTCAACCAGTACTGATGTTTCTCCCCCTTCCACATACTTTTAAACTTAGTCATTAAACTTTATCAGAAGCAAAGTACTTGTAATTCACATGCCAAGCCATCACGGCAGCATCCCCTTATTTAACATTTAAATTACATTTCTGTGAAGCCATGTATCCAACTGAATCACCCTTAAATAAATACAATCTTTTGTACATAATCAACAAATTAAACTTGACAATACACTTGCTACTGTGGTTACCTCTGAGTTTGCCTAAAACTCTTCTGTATTTTATTGCTGTGTAAATATTTAGAAGACTTTAAAGGGCTAATTTCTGATTTGTGCTTTCTCCCGTCCGCAGTTTATACTCCAGGTCTATTTCTGCGGATTTTTCCTCCTGGAGCACGGTGGAACCCTCACATTGTTACTAGTTACATTTTTTTTTTTTTGCAATGAGCCACACGTTTATGAAACTTTCCATTTGAAATTTTGACGTGATTAGCTGCTTTTAATTACACCTAAAGTGCCCTTGCCAAGTAATGATGAGATTGCACAGAAATGGCACAGTGGAGCCAAACGGTCCTAAGGGAAAACATGGTGGACGTGGTTCACACTGAAACAGTGATAAAATGGGACGGCAAATGCAGGTAAGGACTCTAAGGGTTCAAACTCAGATGCTACTTTAAAAGTCAGAGTGTAATTCGTTATTTGGAATAAAAATGCAAACTCCTATACTTGAAATTCACAGAAAATTACATTCAATGTTTGTTGACCAGACTCAACTGGATCACTTGACCATGGTGGTTGCTACTTGTGCTGTGTATGCTTTGTGTTCTCTCTCTCCCTCCCTCCCTCTCTCCCTCCCTCCTTCCTCCCACTCTTTTTTTCTCTCTCCCTTGTTCCTAGTTCTCTAAGGGCTTAAGCACTTAAGCACATTTCAGGTCTTCTGTGAGTTAGCTTTGCCAAACAGCCAGGCCTCTTTTGGAGATTCCTGGGCAGATCCTACAGATTTCAGAGTCAAGTTCAAATACACCTTTGGGGGACCCAAATTCTTCTATAATACCGCTTTCTGCAGAAAGCATCCCAAACACTGCTGGGAGGTGAGGTCTCCTGCCTCCTGTAGTCTTTTCTTTCATTTGCACATCTTATGTACCATCCGGCCATTTATCTTACAAACATTTGTCTGCCACAAGAGATTATGCTTGGGGGTAGAGGAACGGTAGTATACCCAAAGAAAACTGTGTTCCTGCCATCTAGGAGTGACCTCCAAGATAAAACAGGCTTTACTCAAAGAATCCTACAGAAGACTGTCTGCGACCTGCATGCTTGTATAGGGTGCTGTGGAAGGAAGCATGAGGTAGGGCAGCCCTCTGCAAAATACAAGGCCCTTCATCTTGCTGGAATACTTGGTTCTCAAAGGAAGTTATTATGGCTCGAGACATAGAGAAAGGGAACCACGTGATTGGAGCATGAGTTAGAAGACAAGAGAAAAGGCATGTGGGTGGCCCACAGAAAGGGAGGAAACCACAGGGTTGTCTGACTTAATCAAGGGAGGGAGAGAGTCTGGCCATACTGTTTGAGATTGTGGTGTGTGTCCCAGGAGGAGGCCACATCTGTGTGTTCTTCCTTCTGCCTTTACCGATCAGATCAGGGCAGCTTTGGGCTTCCTCTCCCAAGGGTGTAGTGCTTTCCTTTCGGATCTGTGCCCTTTTGATGGTTGCATCTTAAGCATCTGACATCAAGCAGAAATCATGAGACGGGGGACAGAAGGGAGAGAAGCCAGAAGGGACTGGAGGCTTGGTTTGCTGAGCACGCACGGGAGGGGGGGGGGGGGGGGGGGGGGCGCGCGCCAACTTGGTCCTTTGCAAGAGTCTAATTTAGAGGTTTTCCCAGCGGGTGGCCCTAACCCATCCAGTCCCATGCAAGGATTCCCTCCCTTCCAAAGGGCTGCTCCATTTTAATTCAAACCAAATCCCAGCTTTCTGTAATTTCAGATGGTAAGGAAACACTGGACAGGATGCGGAAGCATGTGGTTTGTACAGAACTCAACCATGGCTTACTCTACACTCTGGGTGCCGGCCCAGTCCTCATCAGCGTCCTCCGCTTGGAGCCCTGATGATGAGCACTAATACGGGATGCTGGAGGGGAAAGTGTTGGCACTTGGGGACATTCCAGTGAATAACTGGGGAATTAGGATTAAAAAAAATCACAGCTGCTAATTGGTGCATAGAATAGAACAAATTCCCTCTCATCACAGAAAGGATTGTGTTTCATGTTGAGGAAAAAGAGATTTGCCTACAAATTAAGTTGAGAAGTGGAGAGAAGAACCTGTCTCTTGGCCAGAGTGGTGTTCTGGGACTTTAATGAAATGTGACATAGAAGGGGGGAGGAGGGTAGCGCTCAGTCAGTGAATGCATTTTCCTTAGTGTCTCTTTTAATGTGGAGGGCTGGCCTGGTCCTGGTGCTGTCTCTGGGCCCTCAACAAATGCCCCTTACGCAGGCAGCTTGAACTTCCTTGTCAGCAATTGCTCCCAAACTGCAGCAGTCATAATCCTGAAAATGGTCACATAAGTTCTGCAGAGCCATGGGAGAGATGGGAGCTACTTTCCACTTCTTTCAGCATCAAGTTAACGGAGAGGTGTTTGGATCCTTAGTTATGTCTTATAAAGTGAGCAAACAAGCCAGGCTAGTGGCACTGAGTCTGAGCCTGGATCCACCCACAGAACCCCAGAGTTGGATCAGAACCTCCTGCAAACCACCAGAGTTTCTGCAGAGGGTCAGCTCATCCACTGCCTTATCCATTTGCTCTGCTCAGCTGGCCTCTTCCTCAGTGTCCTTTCTCTGGGTTTGGTGAGTGTCTGTGTTGGTCCTGTCTCACAGTGACCTTCTTAGAATGTAAGCACTGCCGGGCACTGGTGGCACACGCCTTTAATCCCAGCACTTGGGAGGCAGAGGCAGGCAGATTTCTGAGTTCGAGGCCAGCCTGGTCTACAGAGTGAGTTCCAGGACAGCCAGGGCTACACAGAGAAACCCTGTCTCAAAAAACCAAAAAAAAAAAAAAAAAAAGAAAAAGAAAAAAAGAAAAAGAAAAAGAAAAAGAATGTAAGCACTGCCCAACTCCAACTCCAGGTCACATTTTCTTTCCCACTCCTCCTGTGAAGCAGGGAACACAATTATATGGATACTGACCTTAATGGATAAAATTTTCAGAGAGAGCACATGTCTACACAGCATTTCTTTACTGAAAATAAGTAAATAAACTGAAAATTCAGGTGTCAGAAAGCAGTGGTGCTATCTGTGATTGGGGACTCGGTGAGAGGACTTCTGAAAATGCTTTTCTGGTTTGTCTTCAAGGAGGGATTTCTTTGGCCTTGTGCCAGGGATGAAGAAAACCTTCAGCTGGGAGGGGCTGGTAGGCAGTTTAACCTTTTCTAGAAGGTCTTTGTGGGACCCAATCATGTGGCCCAAACTAGGATTAGCCAAAGCAAATAAGACCTTTGAGTTGTAAGCATGTGATTCTGGGGAAGTTACTTGCCCACATTCTTGATTCCTGAAAGAGCCACGTACAAGCCAGTGGGTGAAGAACCCTTGCAAACAATTCTCTCTCCACCCATGAGCTGATTAAATTGCCTTTTCTCATAAAGCAAAGTACAAACGCAGTCCCTGGTTTTACTAGAGATCAATTCTAGACAGTTGGATTTTATTTGGCTTCAAAAGGATTTGAAGAGATTAAAATGGAAAAGACAAACAAAAGTAAACAAAAACCTTTTGAAAACCACGTGATTGCCTTCCTCCCTTAAACGACTGAAGACATATATGGGGGGGAGAGCTATATTTTACACTTTTTTGTGTGATAAATCACATTGTCTGCTGATGTACTGAATGCTGGCTGGTCACTCAGGTAATTATTTTGCATTACAAAGTTGATAGAGTTAACTTTTGGGTTTGATTTCTGGAAAAAATACTGGGAGAGAAGTAAGAAAAGAGATCTTTCTGAATAAGTTCAAAAATACACCCGCGTTAACCGTGTGGGTTACTCATCCCTGCTCAAGATCTAGGAATAGCTTCCTCATGAAATAACGATAGAACACTTACAGTATTCCTTTTTGTATACCTTTCACATGTTCCGAGGAAAATTATTTCTTTTTCCTTCTTTAAACAGTCCATGTGTAATTGTCTTGGGAGACGCAATTCTGAGGCCAGCGAGAGGGAGACTTCTTGCCTCCAGAGTCGGAATTTGCCATTTTTGCTCACGCCATCCACCCTGTTAGCTCTTCCTGCACCTGCAAAAACAGCAGCTTCACTCAGCGCCTCAGACAGCCTTACTTCACAGGAGGGAAGCAGTAGCGGACAGTTTTTACTATGCCATTTTCTGGTTCCCAGTGGTCCTGACAACGGACATGCTTTCCAGGGTGACCCACGAAAGAAAACCTGCCTCTTCAGTTGGCCTGCCTGGTTGAAAAGTGGCTGGGTTTAGTTGAGTCTGAGTTCTAGTAGACCTCACAAGACTTCACAGAGCCAGAATCTTCCGCCTATGCGTTGTACGAGGTGGCGCACACGCACCATAGCGCAGCCTGAACACACGTGTCTCCAGGAAGGCAGCCTGGCTCTCCATTGGCTCGTGGTCACATCACACACCTAATCTCTCTGAGTATCTCTTTCCTTGTGTGCATCAGACATGATGATGCTTCTCATGTGGTTGGGGTGAGGATTGAATTGAATAATAATTATGAAATTTGTTGCGGGTTCCTAGTAGGCATTACAAATAGCACTTCCAGACCTTTCCCTGGTGCCTGTCTGAGGCTGCTAGTGTCTCATTATCAGTCTGTTAGCTCACACGGTCCCTTCTGCTCAATGCACATTTGTAGAAGAACAAAAAAGAATAATGACAGCTCACAGTCTGAGACTCTGGGTGACAATGTTCATGTCTTCAGTACATGTGCTCACAGGGAAGGACATTCACAGAAGCCAGAGCAGTTGCCTGGTCAGAACCTGAAACCTGTCATCTTAAGGTAAGATGACTTAGTTCCATAATTGAGCTAAAAGACAACACCAAGCCAACTATGGCCACCAGTTTATCTTCCTACATTCTGGGGAATGGTGGACAGTGAACTCCTCATACAGTCACTGAGCCGGTAGCAGAGATACTGACATCAGTATATTCCTACATGCTGGGGAATGGTGGACAGTGAACTCCTCATACAGTCACTGAGCTGTAGCAGAGACTCTGATGGAAACAATCAGTTGCTTTCCTTCCCCAATGCACTTAGGGATTAGAGCTGCCTCCAAGGGAAAGTGTACCGATGTGAAGTTGTCGGTCGGGGTTCTTCCTGTGGTTTCTACTGTCTACCTGTTTGTAGTAGCATCTTCTTCTAAAGCATCTACAGCACAGCCATCCTTTCTCTGTAGATTTTATAGCATGCAGCCAACTGTTGATGCTAAAAATTGAAATAGTTTAGCGTCTGTTCTTCTGAATACATACAAACTTTTCCCCTGAAAATAGTCTGTAAACTAGTACAGCAACTTACATGGCATTTACAGTACATTACATACTATAAGGAATCTAGAGATGATTTCAGTGTATGTGAGGGTGTCTGCCGGTGACATGTGAACGCTGAGCTGTCTTACACAAGGCACGTCAGCATTCTTGGATTCTGATATCTGAGAGAGTCCTGAAACAAATCGCCAAGGATACTGAGGGAAAGCACTTACTACTTATCTCATAGTTTCGTGAGGTATCTGTGGATTTGAATGTCTGGCCTGGAATTACCCTCATTTTGCCCCTCTCTGCTCAGAATCCCTGAGTGTAGACTCTTAAGAGTGGAAAGAAGAAATCTGTTCTGAGCTTCACTGTATCTCTCAACACCCACTCTGGGTGGGCTCTAAAGTCAAGCTCCATGAGATGGCTGAGAAGGATGACTCAGTGGAGAAGACCCTTCTGATTTACTTCTAGGAACTGAAAACAGGGACCTTATCCTGATGTATGGAGAAAGCTCATATATGGAAATGCTTACCACCCAAGCCAAGCCCAAATCAGTTCTGGAAAGAGACATGTCAGAACCTCACACTGAATCCTGTCTTTCCAGACCTCAGAACCAGCTCTGATCCTATAGCTGCAGCCACTCCATGTTGTGAGCCAACCCTGCATCTTTCCAGTATGTGGCCGCAGGATTGTTTTAAGCAGCCTGTGTGTGGCATTTCTGTTGCTTCTTTCTGGACAACCCCTGTGTGTTTTGTCTGACTCCATGGAATTGAGTTGTTCCAGTCATTCCTAAGACTCTAACTGTAAGGAGTCAATAAGGATTTTTCTTTTAAGTATCTTCTTCAAAGAACTACGTCTGGGAAACAACTAGGAAATTAAACTCGCTGCACGATTGTAGGTCTACTGCACTGTTTTGGGTCTAAAGGCTCAGAGTGTAAGTATGGGCAGCTAAGGTAAGAACACAATTTTTTAAAGGGTAAAGAAGATGGTAATTTAATTTTAGATCATTACAGAGTACAAGTCAACACACAGATGATCAGAAACCTGACTGAAATTAACACTTATTGTTGGACCTCCATTTCAAATATGACCGAGGTAAGGGTCACTAATGGTATCCAACAGGCCTGTAAGATTGTAACAATAATTTTGAAAGCCACAAAGATGTTATCTTTACCTTAGAGCTCTGCATATATTGGGGTAAAGAAGAGGGAAATATCTCCAAAGAAATGGAACACTAGGTAGGAAAGCCTAAACCCTGACTGGAGGCAGGGAGAGAGAAGCAAACCACAGACAGGGGCTTGATGCCCTCCACTGATTTGAAGCAGGGAAGAAAAAAAAAGTGTCATCTTATATGATAATTCTTGACACACATTGTATGAATTGGATAATTATGTCCAGAGAGAGTATGCTGGACCTGGGCTCAGTGGGTCAACTATGATTGCTTATTAGTGGTGCTCCTTAAGAGCATGGAAGTTGATTCTAGAGATGCTATATGAATTAAGTATTTTCTGTTCTGAAGATGGAGACTCAGCAGAAGAGAGAGTAAAGAATCCCACTTCATCATAGTAGCACGTGCTTGATGAATGACCTCTAGTTCCATGAGATCGGGATGGCGTCTTTTCTGTCCTTTCTACAGACATGACCAGAACCCAAGGAAGCCATATTGGTTACTTTTCTATTATAGTGGACAGGGGAAATCCTGCAAAACATAATTCAATGAGAAAATACAACTAAAGAAGCAGAATCCTAAATATTAGAATGGAGTCCACCATAGATTCCACAAGACATTTTTAGGAAAAATATTAAGACATCAACAATTAGATTAAAAGCAAAGGCAAATGTTCACGTGAGAGATTGGGATGAGACACAGCACCCAAAGGAATGGCTGTTTACATAATCTTCTTCCAGTAACTTTTAATTGTGTGTGTATTAAAACTGTTAACGCTTTCTGAGTTCTAATCTGTCTGCCTCCCATAGCTTTTGAGACACTGAAAGGAATGTTTCAGCTTGCATTATTATTGTGTCTAGTTTATTTCAAAAGCAAGCACCAAGTGTTGTCTAAGTGAAGACATTTATTGGATTAATGTGTGTTACCTTCTAGTTCCTTTATTTTATGACTGAGAAATGAGCCCTCTAGAGTTTTTTTGTTTGTTTGTTTTAGAAGTTAGAGATTTTTTTTTCTTAAGGATCATTATGCTATTATATTTTGTAGATATTCTGTAGACTCTTTCATATGTGTGATCTATGTGGATGTTATAAATGACATTTCATTGTTATACTGAGTTTGCCTTGTTTCTTAAATTACTTTGTTTACTACTACCTACACACATAAAGATTCGAAACTTTGTTTTTCTCTTTCATATTTGGTCATGTTGTTATTATACTTTCACTTTGGATATTTCACCTTAATATTTGATTGTCTTCTCATGTTTAATCCTTCAGATAATTTCATTTTAAATCTATATCCTTTAAATATCAGTGTAGAAATGTTTTCCCCTTATCTTGATCTCTTTCAACAGGAAACTTGTATTTTGCATTATAGAAAACTTCAAATCTAAGAAAGGAAGAAAGTGATCAATGTCATCATGCTTCAAGTGTGGCCAGCTCACCAATCTGATTATAACAAAGATTTTGTGAAATTCGGGGAAATTGGTAGAACTGTTATCATCATCGTCATTTTGGTTTTGTAGCTAGAAGTGGGCAAGGAGAAAGAAGAAATTGATATCAAAACTAAAAATATACTCTTTATTCTGTGCTTCTAGCTATATATCAATCCCTAACAAGTCTCTTAAAGAACTGGTCACATCACTAATCCACTTTAAGGCCTATGTCTGAGTTTATCTAGCTTATTAATGTCTTTTCTATTTTCCATATTGCCATCTTGTGGATTTGAGACGTGAACTCTTTTTCTAGAAGATACCCTTTCATCATTCCTACAGAAAGGAAGGACTCAGGCCTGACAATTTTCATGAATACTATTTATCTGTAGATATTGTCTCTTCGTACTACAATCATTACTGTTCAGCTCACTGTTCTAAGGGAGGCCAGATGCTTTTCTTTTTCGGTTTTAATACTTGTTCCTTCACGGAGCTGTTTGTGATATACGGAGGGAAAAGATGTTCCTTGAAATGCACAGAAGCGCATGCCCAACTTGGATTATTTACCTGCAGGGAGGCCCGACACCATGGATGATCAGGCGCAAAGACAGTATGATCGACAGACTTCGCCCCTCAGAATTTTGATTCCCCTAAATTCCCCTGCAGTGTGGGCTGCTGGTTGTCTGGGAGAGTTTGATCCCAGAGCAGCCCTAGCAAACTTCACCTTCATTTTTACCCCATCTGGTAAGCCGTGTTTTTCAGGTTGTCTTTCATCTTAAAATTCAGAATAAATCTGTTTTCTTCCTTTAAAGTGATAATGGTGCCATTTTGTAGCAGCCACTATCACCCCTTCCCATCCATCCCACCAACGGCCCCTGCCATTGGTTTCTGCCTCCCCCATCGGCCTCTGCCATCAGTCCCCCTCCCTGCCATTGCCCCTGCCCTACCACCAGCCCCTGCCATCTGTCCCCCCAAGCCATTGGTCCCTACCATCAGCCCCTACCATCCATCCCCTCCCTATGTGCCCC
Source organism: Rhynchomys soricoides (assembly GCA_019843965.1). NCBI lineage: Eukaryota > Metazoa > Chordata > Mammalia > Rodentia > Muridae > Rhynchomys > Rhynchomys soricoides. The sequence goes on from JADRCH010000163.1 coordinate 2,556,943, forward strand.
TCCATCGTCCCACCATCGGTTGCCACTCCCCTCCTCCGCCCTGCCATCGGCCCCCACCATCAGCTCTCCATGTGCAGCTTTCATTGAGTTCCTACATTGGCTTACCTAGTCAGGAGGGCTTTGTCACTTAGCTTCTGTTTCTTTCCACTCTGAAGGAGCTGAATAACGTAATGCCTTTCTGCCTCACTTTTCTTTCCTTTTTCTTTTTTTAATATTTATTTACATATTTATGTTTCATCTGCATGTATGCCTGCACACCAGAAGAAGGCATTAGGTCCCGTGGGACTACAATTAAGATGGTTGTGAGCCACCATATGAATGCTGGGAATTGAACTCGGGACCTCTGGAAGAGCAGCCAACGCCTTTAACCGCTGAGCCATCTGTCTAACCCCTGGTTCACTCTTCTTGAAGAGTCTGTCGTTTTCCCAATTGGCCGGAGCAGAAAAACTGTTGGAAATAACAGAAGGACTGAAACTGTATCTTCAGTTTCTGGTAATTGAAAAGGAAAGGCCTTTGCTAATGAGCTGGATACAGATCTTACTTCTTCCCCAGTAGAATATCAGGACCCAGAGCTGAGCCACAAAATAAGGCCTTGCGCCGGGAATAACAAGGATTTTGTTGTGTTGTCCACTCCAGGACCCATTCTGCTCTTTCCATATCATTCTAAACGATTTCACATCTGCAAGTAATTAGTTGCAAAATAATCTGTCTTGGGACTGTGGGTTAGTGAGGGTTGGGCAATAGGAATTCCAACTGTGGCCTAGCAACGTGTAAGTCATGTTCCTTCTGCCTTTGCCGGCGAGTGCAACTGTAAATACGTAGACATAGGCAGGTCCTACACATGATGAACATAATCATTTGCCTGAGAACTTTATTATCGACAACAGTTCCCTTTCTACAAAAGTCCTTTCCAATGTTATCTAGATTCTTTTCTACAACACCCTGAGAGACAAGAGAGATTAAGAACTGTATCTGATAGCAATTATTAAGAAGGTAGCATGGTTTTCTTTTGTTTAGAATTCACTAATAGTTCATCAACTGTAATGACACAGAGAGGAACCCATATGAAGAAATCGTAGTGTCATAGCTCTGTGACTCATCACTGTCTATACAATCACACATGTAACCAACGCGCAGGTCAGGGATATTCCCAAGTTCCCTTCCAGCTACCCACCCCCAAAGGGAGCCCACACTTCTGATTCTAAATCAATGATGGGGATATTTGAATGAATTTTGTATGGCACATGAACCACATCCTTGTCATGTGTACATAATGCCTGCCTGTCTAGGACACTTACCTTTAGGTAATAAAATACACTTCCTGTGAAGAAACAACAAAGGACCGAGCGTCTAGCCTGAAGAGAGCGCCTTTGAGTTGGAGCCTAGCAGCTGGCTCCTGTGGGTAAAGGTTAGACACGTACAATACTAGAAGTTCTATCGACCTGTCAAGAACTGACCACAAACTCAGTTAACACAGAAAGAGAAAATAAGGTGGATATCTTTTTCCTACTATGGATATCTAAAAATTTAGGCTGTAAGCATAAACTCTAAAATAATTTTATTCTACCTAAGGCAAAGGCAGGGATCGAGGAGTGATTTTTCAAAAGACTTTTCTGTTTGGCTATGTATTTCAATCAATTACCATGAGGAAGTCCATCTTTTGCTCTACAAGGAAAGGGATGTTTTGCTGGAATGTGGAAGCTAGTACCAAGCACCTACTTACTTCCTTGCTTGGAAGAATATAACCCCAGGGTGAAGTCTTTCCCTGTGAGCACACTTGGGGTAGGTAGAGCCAAAAATAGGCATCACTTAACTCTAGCTGAAAACCTTCTGGAAGCTTCCTCTCCCATATCTTCAGGACTGCTGGCCTCTAATCCGCATCCCCCTCCCCCAATCTGGAGTCTTACAAGCTGGACTTACATCTCAACTAGTGGCCTGCTTAAGAAAGTTTGGAGCCTGTGAAGAACAGAGAAATGGATTTGGCCAGGTTCAGTGCTGCCTTAAGTATTTATCTGTTTGCCCATTTATTTATTTACTTACTTACTACTTATATGTCTGGAGTAGCCTAGGCTGACCTTGAACTCACTATGTTGCCAATTCTGTCCCTGAACTCCAGATCCCAAGGGTCAGGACTGAAGGTCCCTCCTCCCCCACAGCCTGATTGAACTTCCGCCTTTAAATGGAACCCAGCTACACTTAGTGTAATGGGCTCTGTGCTAATACAGCCTCTATTAGATATAGCTGCCTTAGACCATACAGCCAACATGTTGGGCCTCATCAGACCTCCTTTCTCTCTGGAGTCTGTGTCTACTCCATGTCACACCCACTGGGCTCAGAATCTTTGCATGGAACGAGATCTCCAATTGAAGTTGTGCCCAATTGGAGATGAATTCTTTTGTTATTGTTTATTGAAGGATCAAATTGATTTTAATTTAATGACGTTTTGAAAAGTCAGAAACCTTACAATTTTGCAAAATTTTCATCAGAGAACTAAGAGACCCTGGTAAGCTTTAAGGATGTCAAGAATGCCCCATTGAGATCACCCTCTCCTGTGACTTCAGCAATGCTGAGGTGGGGCTCTTTAATGTGCTTTCGATGTCTTTTTTTTTTTTTAAAAAAAAAAAAAAAAGTCAAATAGTTTAAGCTGGAGTGTAGGGCAGATTCTTTTCAAAATGACGACTTCTTTCCTTTAAAAAATGTTGACTCTTCTCAAGAGAGCTGTTCCAGCATAGAGATATGTTATTTTCATTAATTCCTCATTACGTCTTGCAGACACATGACAGTATAGGTTGCAAATGAAGTCTGTGGTGTCGGATCCTAGGGTCAGTTCTACAGTGGGCTTTGTATCGCTCAGATTTTACTGTAACACTTTTGGGACAATTTTGCTCACCTCTGGCCGGGGGAATAGCAACTCCTGATTCCTGGGACTGGAATATGCATGCCATTCTGAAAGCATAACAGGGAGCCTGTGGGAAAGCTTGCACTCAGATTCAATAAGTAATTGCTTGGGCCAAATATCCAAATGTCGTTTTCAGTAAGCCATTGTTTAATTACCCTGAAGCAATGTCATTTACCTTTCCAGGGAAAGTTAGGACCTATGCTCATCCCACTGTGAGGCACACAGGGCAACAATGTCCCTTACCTGCACAGGAAATGTTTAGGTGGTATGCTCATCCTTCTGTGACGCACACAGGAAAATGTGATGTTTCCATTTGGAAAACGCCCACATTAACTCCCCCTTCACAGCAGGGGCTGTTTTTTCACACCTTGCTGCAGTGTTACCCTTCAGATAACAGCTTCTTAAAATTCTCGTGGTAACCACATATGAGGTTGTGGAACGGAATGCTAAGCTCGTGAATATTTGGCGACAGTAGGAGGTTTCTGAATGGTCAGTGACCAAAAATTAAATTCAGACTTAAGCTAGTAATGAATCTGAAGTGTTTCTGGCAACTCACCCATGGCACATCACACAACTTTATTTGGACATTGGTTTTGGCACACACTGTGCACACTTTACACTGTATGCTTCGTCATAACATAACACACATTGGCTCAGACACCAGGCTGTTGTGACTTATGACAGTGTTTTTACTGTGCATTCAAAGAGAGCTGCTTTTATGGAAGCATAATGGTTAATTATGGACAACAGAGGCTTTCTGTACTTTCCTATTGTCACTCCTCAGCGTGGAAGTTTCAGAGTGATGTATCTCTGGATTGCGTTAGGTTAGAATGATTGAGCTCAAACGTTGTATTGCCAACTCGACTTCATTTTAAAACATCATCCCTTGAGTTTGGCCTGGGATTAAACAGAATCTCCCTTTCTGAAATATCTTTAAGCATACTTTGTACTATGGATGTATGCAAAGTGATGTTTTCAGCACTGATAAGTATAAAATCAAAATATCCCTCAGCCCTGAAAAATATTAAAGATGCTATATATCATGCTGTATCAACTACTCAGCTAAGATTTAATTAGTATGCAACTCGTTTTCATCTTTATTAAAATGTAAAATTATATGTATAGCAAAGAATTGTTTCTTAGCAGGAAGTGTTCAACCTCTGAGCCTATTTTATGCATCCTTATAGCTAGGGTCGCATAAACGTTGTAGGTGAAGAGAAGTTGCAACTGGAAACAAGTCCTAAGAAGCTCCCTTAGATTATTCACACTCCTGGAACTCCAAGAGGAAAAGGAAGAGGTAAGGTAAAAATATTTATTGTATTGAATTATAAAAGTTAATTATCTAAAGAACATTGTTTTTTTTAATAGAATATATATTATATAAATATATATAAATAAAATATATATATATGTATATGAGATAAATATCTAGAACAAACAGTAGCTGGATCTCCTTAGCCTGACAGCTGCCCTCTAAGAGAAGAGCCAGGGCCTTTCAACTGAAGCATGATTCATGCGGCACTCAGACTGTGTAGGACAGGTTTCATCACATAAGTAAATGATTTAGGTGGGTTGGGGAAAGTAACTAATAGCTCTGACAATAGCCTGCAATGTTTAGGAGTTCTAAGGGACTCCTTTATTTTTTATTTGTTTGTTTGTTTCTATATGTATATGTGTGTTTGTATGCAGGTATATGTACTTGACTGCAAGTGTCTTAGGAGCCCAGAGGTGTTGAATCCTTGGGGAATTGAAGTTATGGGCAATTTTGAGTCACTTGAGTTGGGTGCTGGGAACTGAAGTTGGATCCTTTAGAAGAGCAATGAGTGCTCTAAACCACTGAGCCATCTCTCTAGCCCCGATTTTGTATTGCTTTGTTGTTTCCCCAAAACATTATAAAATGATAATCATCTTGTTTCACCCCTAAATAAGTCATCAAATACCATCGAACTGTACAACCCCAAAGAATTACAGCCCTGAGAAAACCAGATGTTGATGAAGCACTATGAACTAATCAGAAATAGTAACACTTCCCCAGTGGTTCTGGTACTTTTACAGTTTTAACCTAACTTATGATTAATGGTCACTTACTATATTATGGTTATTTTACCTATTTTAAGATTCTTTAATCTGGACTAAAATTTCTGTTGTCATTTTTTAAATTGGTGCATGTGTGTGTGTGTGTGTGTGTGTGTGTGTGTGTGTGTGTTTATGTTCAGGCCACTTGGGCAAAGCATTCCTAAACTTGAATTTGTCTCTTTTTGAATGATTCAGTTCAGATTAAAAAATTTTGGCAAATGCATATATATTGTGTATTAAATTTCAGGGTGTTTTTTTTTTCTCCTTGTATTTCTAAAAGCTTGTTATTAATTAAGTTTGGAAAGTTGGCATCATCTTAAGCTTTGTCACTGCTTGGGGAAGAGTTATTATCATCCAATAAGAAGCTTGAGTTGGGGGCCCTGTTTTCTTCTTGTTCTCTTTTCTTTTGAGAGTCTTGGTGTATAGCCCAGGCTAGCTGCAAATGCTTGATCCTGCATAAGTTCAGGGATAATGAGCCTGCATCACTGGGCTTCTGTTTCCTCTTATATAGAGTGTATCTGTA
>JADRCH010000163.1:2571489-2581911 GCA_019843965.1 Rhynchomys soricoides
TTAATTTGAGGGAGTTTCATTTCTTAGCTCAAATGTTGACATTGTCTCCCACCAGTCACCATTCACTAGGACCTGCTCTGCCACTGCCCTTGTCTTTAACTAAGCTAACTTAGAAAGCAAAGCCTTTGATTCAGTCTGCTTACCCCTAACTGAGCATTAGCATCTGGCTTATTATCTTTCTGTTGGATGCATCACATTCTATTAGCCTTATTGAATACTACTGTTTGCAAAGATTGTTCTAAAATCAGCATAATTTCTGGAACAAGAGCATTTTCAGCACAGGAAAAATATAACCTAGAAGGACACAGTTAAGGTACTGAGAAAATTTTCCATGTGCACCACCCCTCAGTAAATTTTGTGGCAAAACTACCATAGCATTGACATTCAAACAAATTCAACCTCAAATACCAGATCAAATTTAGGTTGGTGAAATTTTGAGGGAGGCAGGACTAGCTGTCTATATTCATTGTCTGAAGGCAAAGTCTTTTTGCATTTAGAGGGCATACATGTAGTTTATATAGTAGACCTTGACAGCAGATATATACAGCCCTGTATCTGTACACCAGCAGATACAGCCAATCACAGATCAAAATATTAGAAAAAATACATATATCCTGAACATACACAGACTTCTTCTCTTACCACAAATCCATAAATATTTTGGTAAATATTACATGGCATTTACTTTATATTATGTATTGTAAGTAACCCGAAAGTGATCTAGCATATGGGAATGGATATGCCTGTTATTTATAAATATGTCTTCTTATACAAGGTATTTGACCATCCTCAAATTAGGCATCCAGAGGATACCAGAGTCATGCCCCCTAGAACACTAGAGGGTAATTATAACTGTCGCTCTTTGCTTATTTGTCAAGTGAAACCTCACAACCTTGGGGTGGACTGACAATCCAGCCCTCTCCTTGCAGACCAAGTACAAGCGGGGGAGGGGAGCAGCCACTGATCTTTGCTGGGTGGATGGACAATGGGGACTTTCGAAGACAGCCACTCTTCCAAGGGAGACTATGGCCTCAGTGCCCTCCAGCAGGGAAAGACCTGGCTCTTTTGGCCTAACAGGTTCTATGAAAGGCAAAGGCCTGCTAGTTCAATGCAAGAAGACATCCAGCTACAACCACTTCAAACTGAAAGCAAACCAAAAGCCCAGTTTGGAAACTGAAGGTAATTCGTTCCTCATGCAATGCGCTGAGACTCAATCCAGACATGTGTATGGTCCGTTTGTCTTTCTTTTGTTTTGCTTCTTTTTCTCTCTCAGACAGTTTATGGCCCTGTAGGAAGTATAGCCATGCAAGCTCTTGGCACGGTGCAGGTTCACCGTGTGTCTCTTTTTATTGCTTTACTCGTTTTGATCAGTTTTTACACGAAGATGCATGTAATGAATTCAGCTCCTCTTGTCCAGGAGATTTATGTTTCCCAGAAGGCCTATTTCACTCTCTCTATCAGTAGTCACATTGTTACTGCGTTTCTTAGTCAAAAAAAAAAAAAAAAAAATCTCCAGACAGGACCATTGACAGTAAATACTGAGTTTAGTATTGAATTCTGATTAGTTTTTTAATTTGGAAAAAAAATCAAACCATTTAGCAAAATCAGGTTTAAACTTGGAGTTATTGAAAACAGGCTTCAAATTCTTATCTGGGGAATTCTAAATCTCCGAAGATCTGTACTTTTGAGGGCATGCCTCTTAAACTTTCTCTAGAGTCAAGTTCAGATCGCTTAAATTCCCAAAAGAATACACAGCTCATGTTCCCAGCTCTGGGTCTCTGCTTCCTTCATTGCCTAAGCATGTTGTATCTTTATACCACTGTGTCTCTGTCACAGGTTCACCCACTGAAAGTGGCTTCTCGTCCTCTCTTTAGGTATCTTGTAGTCTTCAGAAGTCCCTATGCTTCTAGGTCATTAGACAAACAAACAAAAACTAAGTATGAGATGAACTTTAACTCTCAGACTTCTCTAAACAGACCTGTCTTTGGGAATAATTTATTGACCTTTATGCTTTCTTTTCTGCATTAGATGGGGCCCGGGAAAGGCTGCACTTGGGATCATGGGATGAGCCCTAGTTTACATCAAATGCTTGCTTGGATCTTTGAGTGGGTTACCATTCCTGCCTGGTTCCAGTTATACCATGACTGCTCTCATCTCCTGGAAACCTTGACCTTGTTCCACATTTCCTTATGTTTGCGTCTGATAAAGACATCACCTAGATTTCCTCTGAGTTGTGGTTGGAGTCTGAAATGTCAACCATACATGAATGATTATTGGTACTATTCTCAGAGGTTCTGCAAACGTTGGAGGTTGGGACCTCGCTGGCAGAGTAGATCAGTAGGGTGCAGTCAGTGAGGGTTTAAACAACCGCCTCCTAGTTCTTGCTTTTCTCAGCGCTTCATGGTCTGCTGTGATCCCTCACCTCTACTACATGTTTCCATCACCATGGTCTTACACTGCGGTGCCCTTCCAGACATGATGGATTGATCCTCTGATCCTGTGAGCCCAGATCCCTTCTCCCTTAAGTTACGCCTTCAGGGATCACCACAGCAATGCTAGAGCAGTGTGCCATTGGCTTGCCAGCTCCTCCTTACCAGTATGATCTCACTTTTCTTTTCATCTTCTCCCTCACTCAGGAGCTCTGCTTAGGCCCTGGCACAAGGTTAGTCTATGTCCTGCTAGGCCCCGATCTGGCATTGAGGTAACTCTGAAGTAGACACCAGCCCACCTTACCTGATGTGCTCTGCCAGCTTGTCTAATGTGCCAATCTTTGGGATTCCCATTCCCTAGCAGGATGTTGGCCATTATTTTCAATAGGGTGATTTTGAAATCGAGCTGGACCATGAATTCCTTTTAGTGAGCTGGTCCTTGTTTGAATTGGCAAATCGATGCTAAGTTTCACACCTTTCTCAGCATTTTATAAAATGCAATATTGATATACTTAAAGGCAAAGAGGTCTTCTGATACCCGAATCCTCGCTCTGGGTGCTTTAATCCTCTTAAAGTATCGAGTTTCTTTAATAAAATAAAAACCACCACAGTTTGAAATGCTGAACTCATGCCTTCTTGGAATGCTGATATTCAAATTTTATGGAATAAAAAAAAAAAAAGGAAAAGAAACCAAATGCTTCTTTACTCTCCAGGTTTCTGGAGTCTTGATAAACTTGTTTAAAAATATTTTGTGAATTGAATTTGGTTTTACCTTAATTATTTTGTCATTTTTTTCTTTCTTTGTTGTAGGTTTATTCTAATCATCTATATAGATAGGAAAGGACCAACTTTTTCAAGACAAGGAGATGTGTAGATTGTTTAAGTGGAATGTTCTAGAAATTCTAAAGAAATGAACTTTCTTTTTGGCATTTTTTCTCCAGATAGTATGCTTTTTCAGATTTATTTCTGTCTTAAAGGTCTAGGTTATTAAACTTAGCATTTTGAAGATCAATCTTAGATAGAAAACTAATAGTGGGATTGGAAACAGGTATGATCAAATTGCTTTGCATTAATATACTTTTTTGGTGTATTTATTTTGGTGACACCTTTTGGTTCCTTTTAACAGCAGTAAGGGGGATGAGAAGCAATTTATGACCATAGCTGGGACCCCAGACCAGCCTTGGACATTCAGATAACCTCCCAACTTTATGAAGTCCCCCAGAATACGGATATTTTTCATAGCTCTGTTCGTTTTAGGAGTATTTAATATTTTATGTTTGTCTATTTGTTTTGTTTGTACATTTTAGAGACAAAGACTCACTCTGTAGCCTAAGCCGGCCTTGAACTTACTAGTGAGCCTCCTGTTTTAGTCCTGAGTATTGGGATTACAGATGGGATCCCAGGTAGAAACATACACTTCTTAAGAATGATATTTGTTCTAATTTTATGGCGTATGAAGTGGTCTTAAATGCGTGCTGTTATTTTCTTTTGTTCAGCACAGTATAGCTGTACAGGAAACTGAGCTTTTAAATTTCCATTTTTTTCCCCCTGTGTGCTTAAACTTTCATAACTGTAGTGAAATTGGATAACAGAGCTGTTTGTGTTCAGTTTCTTTCTATGTGTTCTGATTAGTGCAATCCACATTCCTTTTATGTAAAGCATCGAGTTTGGGGAATTAGTGTCTTCTGAGGAAGAAATGAAATGGTAGTAAGGTAAGATGAGAGAGGGATGGTTGCAAGAGGCGTGGGCCTAGGTGGTCTTGTTGGCTCCACCGCTGGTCCTCTGATAAAAAGGAGCCGTCACAAAAGTAGATCTTTTGTATCCACTTCATCTTTATTATTCCAATTATCTAAATGTATCCACTAAACGACACTGATTCATGGGCCCTGTGTGGGCAGGAGTTCAAAGACCTTGTCAACAAAAGATGGGGAACTGAAATGCGGCAGGATCCCACCCCCGGCCATGAACACGTTGGCTCTCCAATAAATTAGCTTCATCAAGTAACTTCATAACTTCCATGGGGGAGAAACTGGGAGACTCATTAACATCATTATCTCCCTCCTTTGGCACTCACTTTAAAGCGTAGCAGTGTGAGGGATGGGCTCCACAGATTTGGGGGCTAAGAGAACACTGTTGAAGGCAAGTGGCATTCCGTTGAAATACAAACCTGAAGCCCAGCCAGCACTCTCTGTGAAGGAGAGAGGAGGGCCAACTTTCTTCGGGTGGGGTGATACAGCAAAGGTGTACAGAAACTTTAGGTTGGAAACAGAAACTTGGAATTCCAATTCCAGCTGTCACAGATGGATCATGCCCCTTCCTGATGTTCAGGGTGTGGGGATTCTGTAGGAGATTTCTCCATCTCCACCCCCATCCCCACCCCCAACCCCACCTCTCTCCCTCTCTCCATCATCTCCATTGGGAAGGGTTTTCATGCTAGTGAAGTAGCTCATGATGGAGCAGTGTAGCCATATTAGCTTTAGGGTTTATCTTTATTCCAAGGATTTCACCTTATCTCAGAGGACTCTAAGAGATCTAATTGGATGTTTGTTCTGTCGACATTAAGGTCAAAGCCAGGCGCTGACTAGGGTGGCTGATATATACCAGTGGGATCGAGCCACTCGCCCCACGTGGGCTTACTGTACTCCAGGTCTGATGACACAGTGGCTCTGTGTGCGCGGTCAACAGCTCAGAGCCCAAATATCTCCCATCACCACGAAGAGCATGAAGTAACCACAAGCATGAAGCTGGCGCAACGTGCCCTCTCAGGAGTCTCATGGCGGCTTACAAAAGTGGAACTGGAGCTAAAGCCGTCCAACTGCTGTTGTCTAGCTGATTTTTAAATCTGCTGGAAAAATTTAAATCTAAATTCAGTTATATTCCAGAGGCTTATTTGAGGGGATTTCCCCCTTGTTATTTTAAGTCACAAAGCAATAAAACTATCATTCTGAGATTTTGCTAAAAATGTTTTGATGTCTTGGGCTTGTTTTTTCCCAATAAAATTATGAGATATTCTTTGCCAAAACAGACACTGGGGTTTGTCGTGAAAGTCATTAAAATATAATTGGAGCCCACTGCTATTTTAAGTCATTTCGATTTTTAAAAATTTAACTAACTTGGAAAAACTAGGCTGTCATTACCTATATAGTCTAGAAAAACACATGTGAAAGAAGCAATATCCTGTACATCCTATTGAAACAGACCACAAATTGGGATAGTAATCTGATGATTTAATACAAAACTCATTATTTTAAGGGACACTTAATGAACCAGAGTAAATAGTCTGGCTTCCTGTTGGCAAATAGCCTAAGGAATCTGAGGGGGTCCCAGACACCTTGCCCTATAGCCCTGCTGAGCATGAGGATGAGGACCTCGAATTCTCAGCCATCTGCATGCCCGTCTCTTGCTGCCACCTCCCAAAAGATGATTTTACACTTAGTTCCTCAGACGATGAGAAAGCTTTAAAGATGAAGATGAACACCCGAGCATGAATCATAAAGGGCAAAGGGAAGAGAATAGAAGGATGCCGTGCGTTGGTGCAGGCCCAGCAAACACAAAGCAATGATGGGTGAGGAAAGGACCTTGGCATGGACTTCAGAGTTCTATTTAATATGGATTTCTATAAAGTTGGCTGCAGAAAGCTTCTTCCTGTGGAATATGCTGCTGGAGGTGTACTTTTTCAAAAGAGGGGGAAGGAAACGGTTCCACTATGTAATAAAAATCAGAGTTGAGATCGAAGTAACTTATAAACCACACATTCGAGGATACACACGCCACTCTCCCGGATAATAGTCATAACAGTCAGGGATGCAGAAATGCAAACCCTGCATGGAAACTGAAGATATTTAAAATCTATCACATCCTCCTTCGGCTGTCTCTGGATTGTCTGATTTTGATATGAGAGTGAATTCTGCAACATTTTAATCTTGAAGTTAAAGAAACAAGCCCTTGTTGGGTTACTGTCCACTGACTTCAGGCTACGGGAGGATTAGTTTGGTACTGTTGCTACTAATGAGGCATGTCTGCACAGAGGGAATCTTCCTTCTCACAAGTCTGCTCTGTCTGTAATCTCACAGCGGCTAGAACAATGCTTTCCCTCTTTAAAGCAGGAGGCAGTTAATCAACAGCTATTCCTCCCCAAAAGCTATTTATAAGTGTTTGCTCTCCTCTACCCTTCCAGGACAAGTGTGATAGAGTAGATTCTGGCTCCGTACATTTTGTCTGTTTTTTTGAGACAGGATCTTGTTATATAGTCTTGGTTAACTCAGACTCCCATTCTCTTCTTCCGTGTCTCAGATATTGAGACTGCAGTATGCACCACCACGGTCTTTTGAATGAGAATGGCACCCACAGGCTCATATGCTTACCATTGGTTCCCCAGTTGGTGGAACTGTTTGGGAAGGATTAGGAGGTGTATCACTGTAAGTGGGCTTTGAGATTTCAAGACATCTGTGCAATTTCCACTGTGCTCTCTGCCTCCTGCTGGTGGTTTGGGCTGTGAGTTCTCCAAGGTGCCTGCTATCATGCCTTTGCACAGCCATCTTGAATTTTAACCCTAAGGAACTGTAAGCCCAACTAAATGCTTTCTCTTATGCTGCTTTGGTCATGCTTGCTATAATAGGTGGAAAAGTAACTAAGACAACTACCATGCACAGCTTGGCTCTACACATTTTAAAATTGTTTTTCCACCCCCTTCCACATACTTTAAGTGATAAAGCTATCAACTTGTTCTTATTATGTATAACAAAGCCCTTGGATTTGTACCTGCATTCACATAGATGATTTAGCACATAGACTTCTAGAAGTGTCCTTGGAACACATTCCTATCAGAATAACTGAATGTCCAGCTATGCATGGAGGTAGCTAAAAATCACATACTGTACACCATAGATCTCATATTAAATATATTGTGTCCTCAGCTCAGAGCCACTGGTTTTTCTCAGCCAGGGGAATATTTGCCTTTAATCAAAACAAAAATTTTAAAACTAAAAATGTAATTTTATGTAATTTTCCCTTCCCCTTTCTTCCCTTTAGCTGCTCCCACATATCCGTCTATCCGTCCTTGCCCCTCTTGAGTTTGTGACCTCTTTTACTTTGATATTTATGTCTAAATATATAAGTAAAGCATGGGCATTCTTTTTAATGTTATTTGTGCCTATGATTTCAGGGCTGACCACTTGATATTGGATAGCCAATTAGAGGGCTCTTCTCTAGGGAAGACCATTTCTCCTACTTTTAGCATTCATTAATTATTTATAGTTCTTCATCAAGGGATGGAGCTCCATGAGTTTTTCCCCTTCCCTGTTAGCATGTCTGTTAGTGATATCCTTGTTTAGAAGCTGTATTGCTACAGCGTAGTGTCTGTAGCTTCCCTGTCAATTTTAAGAGACACTATTTCACAGCAGAATTCCTGGTCCTCTGGCTCTTGATGACTTTTTTTTTCATAATGTTTCCTGGGCCTTAGGTAAAGAAGTTGTGTTGTAGACTAGCAACTGGCCCTGGGTACCCCATAACCACGTGCTCTCTACAGTTTGTCCACTTGTGGGTTTGCTGTAATTGTCTCCATCTGCTGCAAAGAGAAGGCTGTTTTTTTCTTTCTTGGTTTTGGAGTTTCGTTTTTATGAAAGATATGAGCTGCATTTATCTGTGGGTATAAAGATTGTGGTGGTTTAAATGAGCATGTGACCCCGTAGGCTCAGATGTTTGAATATTTGGTCCCTGTTGGTGTTACTGTTTGGGTGTTAGGAGCTGAGGCCTTGCTGGAGGAAGAATGTCATGGAGGACAGGCTTTGAGGCCTCAAAGCCACATGCCATTACCAATTCTCTTTCTCTGTTTCCTGCTTATAGCTTGAGATGTGGACCCTTAGCTCTCAGCTTTCCAGATCTAGCCAACAAATCTGCCACCTACTGCCATACTGTCCTCACCATTGTGGACCCTAACTCTCTGGAACTGTAAGTCCAAATAAACCCTTTCTCTTATAAGTTGCCTTGGTCACGGCATTTAATCCAGCAGTAGAAAGTTAACTAGTACAAAGATAACTATCCAGGATGCAGTTAGGAATTATGCTGGTTCAGTAAAGTAATGGTATTAAGTTCCCTTCTGAAACCCATGTACCTGGAATGATTTTCCTCCTGTTGAACAGGCCTCAAGTCCGTTTAGAGAGCTGTTAGTTACTGCCAAGATGTGAAGGCCACTATTACTCCTCACTATTGGTCATTGTTCCATGGTGGTCATTATTGGGATTTATTGTTAGCCCAAGTGGGATAACTCTCTCTCTCTCACACACACACACACACACACACACACACACACACACACACACATTATAATATAATATATTTAATTTCAGGTAAATCATAATAGAATTTCTCATGATGTTTTCAGGCATTCTTAGGGCTGTTTCACCCTCCTCTCTCCCTCTACTTCTGTCTTGGCTGCCTTCTTCTTTCTCCAACTAAAGCATCTCCTTCCCCGTTCCCATTTCACTAAATTACTTTTTACCCCTGGTATTCCTCTCTCTAGTGCTACCCTCCAGTCAGGAGAAATTTTCCTCTGTACCCTTTCAGGTGTTTTTGAAAGTGTCTGGAGACATTGATGGTAATTGTGAGTGGCTAATGTTGTTCATAATTTTAATAGACAGAAGCCAGAGACACTCCTAAATAACTCACAATGCACAAGAATGATACAGTTCAATAAGTGTAGAGCCCCCAGTGCCAACAGTGTCAAGGTCTAGACAGTTCTCCCAAATGCCAACGTCACTGCAGTGCTGATATCAGAAGTGTTAGGGGACAAAGTCACACAGGAAGTGGCTGTGACCAAATGTTTTCCTTTACACATTTTGAGAGGTGGTGATCACTTCAACTGCTGTAGAGCCCATCCTTGATTTGGAAGGGCTGGTGATAGGAGGGACCCTAAACTTTAAGCTTTCTTAGTCTTATGATGAAACTCTCACATCAGGGGTTTTGTTGGGTTCTTTCTCCCCATCCTGCCTTCAGAATCTGAATTTTGCAGATCAAATGGGGCAACTGCAGCAGGTACTGAACCGTGGGTCTTCACTATCTTACTGCCTGAGCCTTTATGCACTGGTGGGGAGACAAGGAAGTAGCCTTCGTCTTGACCTTGCCCTCAGCTGATCTCCTGCCAGTTGCTCCTGGGCTTTGTTCTGAGCATGGTGCTACTTTCCTTGGCTAGGGCAATGTAAACAGTTCATGCTTCCCCTTGCCAAATGTTTCCTCAAATGCACCATCTTTATTGTGTCTGAACCCACAGTAGCTCTTTAAAATAATGCTTTTCCTTATCTGGCAATAAAAGCAATCCAGACATATGAAAGAAAACATAAAAAAATAAATTATTCCAAATCATTCTATAAATTGCCATAAATTGTTATAGCTGGCCCACATTTTGATGTGATCATGTTTGAAGTATACATATTATATAAAGTTTTCCATTCTCTCTCACTCTCATTTATTTAAAATACATCATGATTTGTGTTAGCTAGCATAATGTTAATATAACGAATACCTAGTATAATTAAATTACACAGGGAAAAGGTTTATTTTTAGCACTGAAATTTAGAGAATTAAGCCCATGATTAGGCAGAATCACTGGTTTTTAGGCTTCAGCTGAGAAGCACACAGTAGGGCACACCCATCCATTGCTTGGCTAAGAAGCAAGACAGACAGGAGGAGGTTAAGATCCTACAATGCCCTTCGAGAACATGTCCCCAACGGCTTTTCTCTAGACACCTCTTAAAATTCCCACAGCGTACCAAATGTGCCACTCTGGGGACCGAATCTTCAACACCTAGACCTTTGTGTGACATTTGCAAGCTAAACAGCAGGCAGTACTTCCTGTGGTGTTAAGTATTTTTGAAAGATGTATTTGATGATTGTCTGAGATTCATTCCTGCGACTGTATCATGACTGACATCATTCCTGCGACTGTATCATAACTGACAGCTTTCCTGTGACTGTATCATGGCTGACATCATTCCTG